>NKZN01001905.1:0-43807 GCA_002374485.1 Metschnikowia santaceciliae
TTATCCAAAAGAATTGGCACACACTAACCAAATGAGTTTCGCTTATTAGCCAAAATGATCGCTCATCCAGATCTCGCTTGAGAAAAACGAGTACACCAAAAACCTCATCCTGACCATCTTCTGCATTCCACCTAGCATCACTGTGATGCTCTTTGTGTTTGCGCTTATGTTTGAGGGCTGGTCCAGACTCTTGCTGCTGCTAATGGGGGAATTCAAGGGCTTCTTCGAAACTATTCTCGTGATGGTGGCTCCAGGCTTCATGGCCTTTGCAAGGACCCTTCCAGCTTCGCTCTGTGGCCCAGACCGCATATTAACCAAATAATTGCATAGTAACCAAAGAATTCATATTGACGAAATAATTCATATCAACCGAATAATTGCATATCAATCAAATAGTTCATACTAACCAAATAAATGCTCAGCTAAAAAAAAGTGTGGTGAGTTTTTTTGTGAGGGGGAGGCGGCCTCCTTATATATTCGCAGCGCATTCGCAGCGCATGCATACCCCTCACAAGGGGGGTTTCATGTTTTGCAGCCATGCGCATATATAAGGAGCTCACCCGCACTTCCTTCAAAACCAATAATTTTTTGTTCTTTACTCTTAAATCACTTATACGTATCATTTACGAGATTTGTGACACAATCACATGCAGCTCATTAATTATCAAAAATCAGGGAACACAAGAATAGGAGAAGAATAGGAGAAGAATAGGAGAAGAATAGGAGACTAATATGATGAGAAGCACGACAACCCAAGGTCTGGGTATACACCCCAGGTCAAGCCACTTCCGTGCTATCATTCACAAAGAGTGCAACCATTAACAAAGAGTGCAACCATTAACAAAGAGTGCAACCATTAACAAAGAGTGCAACCATTAACAAAGTCTGCAATCATGAACAGTGCAACCATCAACAGAAAGTGCATCTAGTCTGAGGCTCAGAGACAGGGGACGAACGTTTAGCCAAGCGTCTCTGGCTCTCAGACTTCTAGAGCCACGTGGGAGAAGTCAAAGTGCAGGTAAAACCATGTGTATCATAAAACCAGTACACATTCTAAGATCAAGTGATTAAAGAGCATTAAAGTTTTGACTGAATTGCTTAGTTGAAGTACTATTGGTATAAATATGCTGTAACTAAGACTACTAGGTCTGACAGTTACTATAGTAACTTTCCTAGAGGTTCCTGCCCTATAAACCACTCGGAGAGCTTGCTTACCTCTGAAATCGAGATGGAGGACACATTAAAAAAGCTTTTGGCACCCATGCTGGTCTTCTCTCGTCTCCGCTTAAATAGCTTAAGGTTGGAATCCGACGATAATTGGAATGTCACTAGAGCCTGTGTGAAAGCCGGGTCACGGAAAGTTTGAAAAGTGTTTGGGTGTGTTTCAATGTGTTTCAGTCTGTTTCAGTCTGTTTCAACCTCGTGTCTGTCTGAACAGTCTAACAGCAGCATCAATTAATACATTGTCTTTGATTCTGTTGAGTCACTCCCAGTGTTATTTAAGTGTTTCAAGTGTGTCTCACGTGTGTTTCAGATAGAACAGTCTGACACGAGCTATCACGGACCATCACTACATGACTACATCACCATTATTCCTACGAGCAGTAGGGTCTACAAGGAATTCATAAAACTATTGTCTATAGCGTCTAGCTAGCAAGCACTGGGGTCAGTGCGCGACGAGGGCCTGTCGGCGTCGGGCCCTCCTTTGTTTTTTTAGCAAGGAGATTTCCCGCCGGAACTGGTACTTGGACCGGTGGTCGCAGGGACAGAGTTCGTTTGGTTTCTGGAGCCCGCGGAGTGTCAAGTGCTGCCGCTTGATGGTCTCTCCGAAGTGTTTGTTGATGTTTTCGAATATCATGCGGCTCTTGTCCAACACGTTGATGTCGTCCCATAAGAGCCTCTTGAAGCCGTCCGTGCAGATGGTGGAGTAGAGCTCCGAGAACTCCTTGAATGTGCGGAGACTCTCCAACGACAGCTTGAGGTCCTCGTTGTTGACGTGATTGGCCAAGATGAACTTCTGGTACTGGGCCAAAAGATCGTCTCTGATCTTGAGGATCTTCCTGCTCTGCTTGAAGAGCGCCATGGTCTTCTCAGTGAAAGACTTCAAGATCTCCTTTATCTCCACCTTGACCTTGCCGAGTTGCCGCCGCAGGTCCCGAATTTTCTGCACACATATCTGGAGCCGGTTTATCCAGTAGCTGCGGCCGAAATCCATACACTTTTGGTCGTCCCGAATGGCTTCTGCCACCATGACATATTCGGTCTGGAGCCCGCAAGTGAGCGAGAGGATTTCGCCCAACCGGCGCCGGAGCCGGAGCATCCGCTTGATGTAACGGATTATGCTCTCATAGTTGACGTCCACTTCAAAGTGTTTGACGTTAAGGAGGATCAACTCGAACTCCTTTAGCGTGGCTAGGATGGTTTGCCGGGCCTGTTTCCCGCGACACGTGACACTGAGCTTCTTGCTCATGTTCTCGACGTTTTCCATGAGGTTGGCCAAGATCTTGAACCCGACTTTTTTGGAGTGGCAACCGATCTGCTGTGGCTCCAAGTACACCTTGGGTGTTTTTTTCAAGCAGCCCCGGAGCTTGAGTGGCGCTGGTTTTGGGCTGCGCGGCCGTAAGTCCCATTTGCTGAGGTCTTGATCCTCCAGGTCCGTTTCCTCATCGTCATCGTCGTCGTCGCAGGAGATTCGGATCTGGGGGCAGTTGGCGTCGATATCCTCCTCGAACTTGATTTCCTTTTTCTTGTCTTTGAGGGGGATGGCGACAGCGTCTTCCATTTGGAGCACCAAGAGCTCGGTCTGCATCCAGAACGATGCGCCGTTGACGAAGATTTGCTGGCACGACTCGATGTAGTCTTGGCCTGCGTCTTCGTCCAGCCGGGTGGCATTTTTGACGTCGACCATTGAGGTTTTTCCGTCGTCTTCGGGGATGGGGATCTCTGGTTCAGGATCTTTGGTTTCGGCTTCCGTCTCAGCACTGGTCTTAGTCTCTGACTGGCTGTTCTTTTGCTCTGACTCAATCTCAGACTTGCTCTTTCCAGCCCTTTTTTCTACTTTCAAAGGTTTTGCGGGCTTCGTTATGTTGACCCGTTTGGCCTCGGCGTTGCTCTTCTCCACAAAAGAGCTGATTTCCTCCATGAAGCCTCGAGACTGGAACATTAATGGAAGCTCCTTTTCCTCGGGAAAAATCAACTTATAGAGGCTGGTGTCTTCCACACAAGTGAAGACATCTTCGTCGGAGATGGCAGGGGCCAGATCGAAGCACTCGGAGAACAAGTCCGTGGCTTCCAGTTTGGAGTTGCCTTGGCGGAAGATCAGTTTCTTGTCGCCTTCCTCGTCCAGCGAATCGTCCGAGTCCGAGGAAGATGAAGAGTCATTGCCTGAGTCATTATCTGAGTCACTGTCCGAGTCATTGTTCTGGGGGTCACAGACAGGAACCCGCTCATCCTGTTCTCCCTCGGAGTCAAACTCCCACCAATCCTTTTCCATTTTGGTACAGACGTTGCCGGAGGAGTCTTTGCTCGAGGCCAAGCCCGAGGCTTCCTTCTTCTTATTGGGGGGTTCCTCATTTTCAGATTCCGACTGGTCTCCAAGGTCAGCCCAGCTCTTCCTATTTTCCTCTTTCTGGTCCCCAATTTTTGGAGCCTCCTCTTCAGAGTCCCCTTCGGAGTCAACCTCCACTATGGCGTTCGCCTCGGGAGTATCGGGGGTCGGAGGCAGGCAAGGTTGTGGAAGAATCAACTGCGGTGGTGTAACTGGCCTTTCAACCCGACCTTTTGGAAGATTGGGCAATGGTACCCTCGGAGGAGGCATAGGAAGGGATGGAAGGGCTGGAACAGGTGGAAGAGGCGGAAAAATGGTAACACAATCTTCGGCCTCCAAGAGTGCCAGAGATCCCTCTCTTTGAAGAGGGAAATCGAGCCGCAAGCTGACTCGGGGACTGCTCAAGAGGGCACTATCGAAGCTCATGCCACAGAGGTTCATTAAGCTTTCTCTGGAGGTCCGGCACGAGAAGATGGACTTGAGGTCCAAGGACTCGCGCTTCGGCACTGGTGCGGCGCACTTCTTTTGGCCCGGAGGGTAAGTGAAGTGGGTTTTCCGGACGGAAACCACCCGTGTAAGAGGAGCATCCAGGGTCAGGTCTGGGGACATGGCGCCCTCCCAATCGCTGGCGAAAATTCCGGTGGATTTGGGTGCAAAATCGGGTTCTTCGCACTCGGGGGTGCGGAGCCCTGGGCTCTCGTACTCGGGTGTTTTAAACACCGATCCTTTCAAGTCCATTTCCAAGTCCATTTCCAATTCTTCAAACCGGCTGATATTTACGGGCTGAGGCTCCAAATTCCGTGAGCGTCCGAACCTCTGAACCTCCACAGTGGCTGCCAAGTCAAAGTCACTGGCGTCCGCGTGGATGCAGGAAAGCTCCTCGGGCTCAATGTAGCACACGAGGATGGAGTCCAAGTCCCCCGTGGAGTTAGTGGAATCAGGCCGAGGTGGCTGATTTCCTTGGGGTTGCTTTGGGTGGTCCGAGACTGAGCATGTGATCGAGTCGACTCTGTGCACGGTTTCCTCGAGCTCGGGGCTGGCCACGTTCGATTTCGGGAACAGCTCGGTGAAGCGTGTTTCCACTTGCACCATCTGGAGATCAAAGGGCAAGTCTCGGGACAATTTCAAGGGGATCTGCATGGTTGGCCTGGAGTGGCCGGACTTCTTTGGCTTACTAGACTTTTGGTCCGAAGCGGAGGCCGAGGTGTCTTTCACCAGAATTTCCGATGGAGACTTCTGGCAAGAACTACTTCTCGAGGTCTTCTTGCCCTTGTTGCCCTTTTTCTTCTTGCTGCCAAACCGACTCAGTCTCCGGCCTCTTCCGGAGCCAGTAGAGTTTCTGCGGCTTCTGTTAGGCTGGGAAATAGCGTCGGGAATAGTGATGGGAATAGTGTCGGGGTTAGTTTCCAAAACAATAGCCTCGGGAGCAGGCCTCAAAATCGCTTGCTCCAAAGGGCTTTGTTCAGAGGAAAATGGTGGGTTGGTCAGGGCTTCGGAGTCGTCGTCGGCGGGCTCGTCGGGGTTGTTCACCACCAAATTGTGGGCCACGTCGCCGAGGAATCTTTGTGACTGGTGCATCCAGTAATCCGTGTGATCGCCAGAGTCGGGCAGAGCCATCATAAGCATCGGAGGTCCGATTTTCTTGCTGGCCTCACTCGGATGCACATTTTCTTTGGGCTTGGCCTTGCGGCGAAACCGGGGGAGGTTCTTGATTTTTCCTCCGAAGTAAGACATGAAGTTCCGAAGGAAAGAGAATACTCAAAGAATATTCGGTGAAAGAACAAGAATGGGAGTTTTTTTTGGTTTTTTGGGATATTGCTTGCACGGTTGTAAGTTCAAACGTTGGGGTTTTCTGGGTGTGATGAGAAGTCGGGAGTAGGACAGAGCCTTGGGTTTTTATAGGTGTTGGACACAAAAGTGGTCGGCGTGCGGAACATACCAAAATCTGGGGGTGCAGATGTGGGACATGCAGAAAGGGTACCAAAAAAAAGAGGCGAGGGAGCGCAGGCAGGAATGCAGTTGGCCATAGGGGAAAAGCGAGCGGGAATGAGGACAAATGTGGTCGGCGAGAGGGTTTTGCAACCGCTCGTATGCACGTCAACGCATAGAACATCGGTGCGCATGCCTACACATAAGAGACGAAACGTTTCGCAGCATACCCAAATAGCGCTCGATGCATATATTAGCAAGGGTATCAAAAACGTCAAGGGTATTAAAAACGTCAGGGGTATTAAAAACGGCAAGGGTATTAAAAACGACTATCAAAAAAGTTAAAAAGAGTAAAAACAAAAATAGTAAAAACGTCAGAAATAGTAAATACAATAAATACAATAAATACAGAAATACAGAAATACAGAAATACAGAAATACAGAATAACAGAAATACAGAATAACAGTAAAACATCAAATACACTATACATTTTTCAGACACGCATTCAGATTTGGATCGTACGGGTTGCAAACTTTTCTTTCGACAAGTATTACGTAATCATACTGGTAATGGTGTAGGAGTGCACGACTCTTAGCATTACAGGTCAATTGTGTTGGAACACGCGGCATGTGACTGATGAACTTGAGACTAGTACCTGTGCGGGTACTGCATGCTCATGCCGAGCTATCCAGATGAAACAATGTTGGGTATTGTTGCAGAAGAGACAAAGGTAGAGCTAGGGCTCTATGGGCTCCCGTCTAGCTCTGGTCTAGCTCTGAGCATTGTCTTGGCGAAAAAAATATAGATGAGCGAGTTTGACGAAGGAGAGAGATTGACGAAGGAGAGAGATCATCTGGGAGTCCCCGAAATAACTATATAAAGCCAGGATCCTGCTCAGTATTGAGAGGTATCAATTGGGAGAGATCACGAACTCACTACTTTACATAGCAATAGAGTTACAAGACAGATGACCGAACTGATTACCCAAGTCGCTCATTTAAGAGAGTCATTGCAGTCCAACTATACAACGGTTCCTGTATACCAATTGGTATATGCTAACGTTCAACAAATTGCACTACAGGGAGTAGGAGAAAACGTACAGTGTCAGAGCAGAGGTCTGTAGACTTAGAACAGAGGTGTGAGGAATCAGACTGTGTGCGGAATTAGACGGTGTAAGGGCTTACAAAAAAACTAGAGCACGCTAAAACCAGAGCACGCTAAAACAAGAGCACGCTAAAACAAGAGCACGCTAAACAAGAGCACGCTAACAACAAGCATCCAATGCAAAAAAAGAGGTGTACATGTTTCAAGCTATATTCTAGTATATATTAATATACAGGAATATGTAAGTTGTAGCTTACAAGACCAAAGTGCGACATGTGTCGAGGTGGGTGAAAACTGATGAACATGTGAGATGAACATGTGAGATTGTTGGAACATGAGGAATCAGTACATCTCTGGTGTACTGCGCGACTATTTTCACATGCTTGAGTTGTCGAGAACAACCGAGGATGAGTGAAGGCCAACTCCCACATATATAAGGAGGCCTTCGCGACATACTTCTATTAGATAACTAATGCAATATCTCTACAGAGGGAGACGTACCAAGATGCCTCCCAAAACCAGATCCACCAAAAACTCCTCGTAGTGACAATGAGAATCACACTACTTCAGAAGCGAACACCTCTCGTGAAGTGTGCACTGATCTGGAGGAGACTATGACATCCATATCCTATAGCAAGAAGGGTCCTCTGGACCTTGAACCATGGTTACTCTACGGGCCACCTGATTCCCCAGCACTTCTAGCCGATATGGAATTATCAAATCTACACAGAATGGAATAAAGGGACGAGTCTCATAAGGTTCCGAGGAATGTTTATGTGTAGACGGATAATACAAACCGGGTCTTGGCATCAGGAGTCATGGGGTTTGACTTCAGACAAGGGATTAACAAGTCCAGTACAGGAGTTCGGATTCCAAGCATCCCAAAATATATAAATAGGGGATGGAGGTAGTCCACAGACAGATTTTCTAGTCTATGAAAGTCGCCCCAGACAGGTATTCTATGAAAGTCGCCCAAGACAGGTATTCTATGAAAGTCGCACAAGTGTTAAGAAAACAGTACCTGCTGCTTCTCTAAGACTGCAGTGACTCACAAGACTTTGGTCATATAACGTTGGTCACGTGACTGCTCATGTCAAGGCTCACCCCCAATACAGTATAAAAGGACAAGACCCCGCTATTGCAGAAGAGCACCCAAAATCAACATCACCTGAGGGAGGACATCGCAAGATTGGTTAGTGTAGAGGTACTGATGTCAACGGGGACATGTACTGACCTCTCCACAACAAGACAGATATTCTATGTAACTTGCACAGGACAGATGTTATATGTAAGTTGCACAAGACAGATATTATATGCAAGTTGCACAAGTCCGTTATTCTATACAAGTCGCACAAGTTAAAAAGAAATCAAAGAAAAATAAACACTACTGGACCAGAATTGTTGACACTCTTGAGAAAGATATAAGAGAGGCGTTCACCAACTGCTAACCTGTACATAGTTGTCCCTGGGCCTGCACATACTACTCTGTGATCCTGCACATAGGATATCCAAGTACCTTAGGTCCGTAAATGCTAAGTACTCGTTAACAACATGATAGAGAGAAGAAGGGGGAGGAGGGTGAAAAAGGTGTCGAATACCGAACCATCGAAGACCATATTGCTAATATTCCTGATGCCCTTAAAGCATCTGTACAGTCCAGTGCTTCCATCAAGCATTTACCTTTCTTATGGTACCTTTTTGTGGTACCTTTTTGTGGTACCTTTTTGTGGTACCTTTTTATGGTACCTTTGTATGGTACCTTTTTGTGGTACCTCTGTATGGTACAATTTTATGGTACCTTTTTGTGGTACCTTTGTATGGTACCTTTTCATGGTACCTTTTCATGGCACCTTTTCATGGCACCTTTTTATGAACGTATGGACCACCAGAATCACCAGGAAGTACCATATTCGGCAACCACTGCCGAACGCGCCATCAAACAGCAAAACACGTAACTTAAGTGAATTGATGCTTCATAATACCCCAATAGGTGGATGTCAACAAGCACCTAGCATGTACGGAACCAAGGTACTTCGTAAATGTGTTGTATGCATACCAGCGAAGGACTATGTGCAGTACACTGGCTAGTGAAATGCCTTGACTCGCCAAACACACCTTAGATGGAACTTTGGACTTGTAAGGTACAACGTACATATTTCTTTTTATCAACATATAGTGAAACATAGGAAGAAAAGTGTTGAACACGTGAGATGTGCAGACTCGTGGATGCAGATACGGTGGTACATGCAGTACGGAATACATAAGTGGAAACTAGCATTGTAAGCGGGTCTTGGCGTCAGAACTAGTCAGGTTTGAATTCAAACAAGGTGATACCATTTAGTACCAAGTCCACAGCCAAAATCAAGGAGTCCAAGGAATGCTAAGTATATATATGGGGAATTCCGCTCTAGGTTGAGCGGTATCACTAGTGACAACAAGACGGAGTTCCTAGTGCACCTAATGATTCACGGAACGAAACTGACTAGTCTTCGAAGGTAACAAAGTCTACTGACACTGGAGCTACCTACTGTGGACAACGTCCAGGTTATCTGCTCACTTCCCTACGCACTACTCTACTCTGCTCATCCTACGCACTACTCTACTCTACTCACTTCCCTACGGACTACTCTACTCTACTCTACTCACTTCCCTACGGACTACTCTACAGTGTTCTTCAACACTATTCAAACCAGCGCGACAGAATGTTTCAAACCAGCGCGACAGAATGTTTCAAACTAGTCGGCAAAATGTTTCAAACCAAGAAGACAGAATAATTCAAACCAGTGCAACAAAATAGTTAATACCAGTGCGACAAAATGCTTCAAACCACACTAGCAAAATTAAACAAACCCATAATTCAAAATGTTTCTTACCCCTTCGCACATCGTTCCAAACCAAATGGCGTAATGTTTCACACCAACTTTTATTAGAATTCAATATTCTGAAATCTTAAATCTGGACGATTGCCTCATATGCACTACATTTGGCAGTCTTGCAATTCCAATCAAGGGTGAAATACGGACGGAACTGAACTGGTTTCATTATTATCCTCTATACAACGACTTGTCCATGGTTTGAAACATTATGCAAAGGGGTACGAAACATTTTGTCGCGCTAGTTTGAATCATTTTGTCGCGCTGGTCTGAATCGTTTCGAATAACACTGTACTCTGCTCACTTCCCTACACTCACTACGCACTACTCAATCGTCTACACTCACTACGCACTACTCTACTCTACTTACTTCCCTACGCACTACTCTACTCACTTCCCTACGCACTACTCTACTCACTTCCCTACGCACTACTCTACTCACTGTGTTTCAAAACTATTCAAACAGTGCGACAAATTGTTACGTACTCGTTTGCACAATCTTTCAAACCAAATGGCGTAATGTTTCTCACCAACTTTCATCAGATTTCACTATTCTTAAATGTTAAATCTGGATGATTGCCTCATATGTACTACATTTGGGAGTAACACGACCAATCAAGGGTCAAAACAGACGGAACTGAGGTGGAAGGGGCACGAAACCTTTTGAATTGGTTTTGAATTTTGCTAGCGTGGTTTGAAGTTTTATCGCGCGTGTTTGAATAGTCTTGAAAAACATTGTACTCTACTCACTCTCCTACGCACTACAGTGTTCTTCAAAACTATTCAAACCAGCGCGCCAAAATGGTTCAACCCAGTGCAGCAAAATGTTTCAAACCAGCGCGACAAAAAGTTTCGTACCCCTTTGCAGCCTTTCAAACCAAATGGACAAGCAGTTTTTACAGGATACGAAGGAAACCAGTTCTGCCCCGTCCGTTTTGATCCTTGATTGGTACTGCAAGACTTTTGTCCCAAATGTAGTACATATGAGGCAATCGTCCAGATTTAAGATTTCAGAATATTGAATTCTAATAGAAGGTGGTGTGAACCATTTTGATATAAAGAATTTAGTAAAAGTTTGCTTAAAAGAAAACTGAGGCTTAGTGTTAGATCCACCATAGGCAGCGCCCTGGCTATGAAGGTATTCTGAAGCCTCTCAGTCCGGTTGTTACAATGGTCATTGCAAACGCCGTGTCACGACCATCGTTGTATGAAGTACTATGATGGCCTTTTCGAATATTCCAGAACAATCCTTACCCCCGTTCTGGTAGAGACTTTTTCGGTTCCACGTTTCTCTCAAAGGTATATAAGCCACTCCGATTCCTCTCTTGAGGATCCATCAACGAATATAAGAAGCTAGGCATAGATGTATTAAAGAACATAACACTTAGAACTTAGTGATGGTTTGAGAGACTGTGCGAAGGCGTAAGAAACTGTTTGAATCAATGATTTGATTAATTTTGCTGGTGGGGCTTGAATCGTTTTGAAAAACACTGTAATTCCAAAAGTTTCGTACTCCTTCGAACAGTGTTTCGACCCAAATGGCGTAACGTTTTACCCCAACTTTCATTAGAAACCAATATGCTGAAACCTTAAATCTTAAATCTGGACCATTGCCTTATACGTATTACATTGAGGACAAAAGTCTTGCAGCATCAACCAAGGGTGAAAAACGGACGAAACTGGAACTGAACTGGGCTTCATTGTGTTCCTGCATACAATAATCGGTTAAGGGTTATGTGTATTGGTTTGTTGAATTTTGCTAGTGTGGTTTGAATCGTTTTGCCGCACTGCTTTGAACCATTTTGCCGCGCTGCTTTGAATACTTTTGAGAAGCACTGTACCCACTACTCTACTGTACCCACTACTCTACTGCACCCATTTCCCTACGCACTATTCTAACTCATATTTGAGTCTAGTAAATCAACCAACAAAAAAGGGACAATATTATTATTGCAATAGGTTTTTAGATACTCATATAATAGAATCTGTTATGTTCTTTATAACGTGTCTTGACCTAATCTTGTACTCGTTGCTGGTTCGGTTCTGGAACATCTAGTAATGAACCTATTGTCAGTAGTTAGTAAGCAGCAGTATGTGGAAGGAACCATAATGCATCTATATTCCGTAGTGTGTAGTGTGTAGTGTGTAGTGTGTAGTGTGTAGTGTGTAGTCTGTAGTTTGTAGTGTGTAGTGTGTAGTGTGTAGTGTGTAGTGTGTAGTGTAGTGTGTAGTGTGTAGTGTAGTGTGTAGTGTGTAGTGTAGTGTGTAGTGTGTAGTGTGTAGTCTGTAGTGTGTAGTCTGTAGTTAGTCTGTAGCAGTATATGGAATAACCAGTAATGAACCTATAGTGTGTAGTCTGTAGTCTGTAGTCTGTAGTCTGTAGTGTGTAGTGTGTAGTCTGTAGTCTGTAGTCTGTAGTCTGTAGTCTGTAGTCTGTAGTCTGTAGTCTGTAGTCTGTAGTCTGTAGTCTGTAGTCTGTAGTGTAATCATAGTGATGCAGTACCTAGTAGTTAGCCGGTCGATGCTATAGCAATAGACAATAGTCTATAGTTGGTAGTAGTTAACCATTCAGTAGTACCGTATAGTCAATCAATAGTCAGTGTAGCTATAGTTGGATAGTCATAGTGGAAATATATATTAAGATTATTTGCTTCTTTTCCAGTTTCTGCTTTCTTATTCTTTTTTTAATTCCTTTTTTCGATCTACTAATTTTTTTTATAGATTAACTTTTTCATGTTTTTTTTCAATGTTTTTTTTTTTCATGTTTTTTTTCAATATTTTTTTTATTCCTCAAGGAGAGGAACCGGAGTGGCCAACACATGCAAGTACCTAGCATCAGATACAGCTACAGCAACTCTGGTGTAGATACAGTCATCGCAAGTCTGGCAAGCAAACATTAGCATAGTTGCATGTGGCTATAGCAATATTCAAAATATCAACTTCTCCACAACAATAGTTGGATGAATATATCATCAGCCAAACTTCCATAACCATAGTTGGGTAGTATAGTTTAGAGACAGATAAGAATAGAAGTTAGGATGCCATTGGGAACCAATGACATAATCGTTCCAGATTAAGAGCTTGGGTAGTAAAGCTCAACACCGTTTACCAATACTAACTGATTAGTGTTTGCTTCGAGTTGCGTCAGGTACTCTGCTTATTAAGTTCATTCGTCGATGAGTACCCAGAGGAAGAAATTGGGCTACTCAAGTAGTTGCAAGCGGGGCGCCTAGTCCACCGGTCGTTAATAGTTGCTTGCGGGAGAACTCTTCACCAGAACAGTGGTGGTCATTGTTCTAGCTCATCACATTCCATTCTAGTACCTCGTACAGTGGTTACTTTGGAGACAGCGTTATGGAATGGCGATTGTTAGGATTGGACTGCGAGGCTTCAAAATACCTCAGTAGGCAGAGCACTACCTATAATGGAATTAACAAATACCAATTGAATACTATTGACTTCATTGAGCATACTCCAATTTTGGTAGGATGTCTTGATCAATGAAGATACTCTGATTGGCAATATTGACCTGAATCTAATATCACAACCATACAGGTCTCGAGTGGTGTAACCATTCCTAAGCTTTATATGGAATGAAGGGCTGGATGTGTCCCAGATGTGCTTCATTGCTACTTGAGGTTGTTTAAGCTACTGCTAAATGATCATATAGCATGATTCCGGCTTCCAAGGTAGTTGAATGTAGCCGATATTCACGTCCATGGTCTCACGTCCATGGTCTTCTGTCATCACCAGTCTCTATGGTGACATGCCCTTTGTCTTACCTCCCACGTTCACCTCTTTGACCTCCGCTGCCACGACACTTACCAGTGACCTTGCATGGCAAAGAGAGGAGCACCCAAGCTGCTACCTCAGGAGAGAAACGTGACGCCGAAAGACTCTCCACCAGAACAATGGTGAAGATTGTTCCGGAATATTCGAGTTCCCAGGCCATAAGTAGTCTTAATGACAAGAGATGCCCTGCTCTTGATGTTGAATTCAAGAGTAAGTTAAATCATTATGTAGAATTAGGAAATTATTTACTAGCTACCAAAACAATCAACCAATTTTCTTGTGACTTTAATCTTGAAGATAATGAAGTAGAAAACATTGAGCAGGTATAATTTTAGGTCTAAAAGCTAACGTATTTGCATTTACTTATATTTGAGTAAGAGCAACTTTACCAAGAGCTAGATGATAAAGTAATAAATATGATAAAGTAATGAATATGATAAAGTAATGAATATGATAAAGTAATGAATATGATAAAGTAATGAATATGATAAAGTAATGAATATGTGTTGATTACAATTCATAAATGAAACTATGTCTTAATCGTAATATTTAATGAATATACCGCCGCCCGCAGCTTAGCTGTGGACTTAAAAGTTAAATCGCTTCTTAATTGTATGTTTATTTTTAACGTGCTTCAAGCCTTAGCTGCTTGCTCTATTATATTATTATATATTTTCAACCTATGATTTAGTATATATTAATATACAGGTATGTAAGTTGTACCTTACAAGACCAAAGTGCGACATGTGTCGAGGTGGGTGAAAACTGTTAACGCGTGGAGCGGCTAGCGATAATATGCAGGGCGATGGACGAGTCGCCGGGCCGCGTGAGAAAAGATTCTCAGCGACCTTTAGAGGGAGGAGTTCTTCCGTAGGGTCAAGTGATGGGGTGGACTGGACCCAAGGCACAATCAATAAAAGTAAGTCTGAAACTTAACAAAAACTCTTCACCCACTCTCAACCTGCACATAGTTCTTCATAGATCTGCATATAACATATCCACGAAGTACCCTAGGTCCGTACCTGCTAAGTACTCGTTGACATATATACATATAGATTTATATGACAATCATCTTTTTCAAGAATAATATATACGAATGTATATGTATATTATAAATATATATATGTCAGATCCACCTTAGGCAGGGCCCTGTCTATGAAGGTATTATGAAGCCGCTCAGTCCGACTGTTACAATGGCGATACGGCGTTTGGCCATGTATGCACGAAGTGCTCCGGTGGCTCGTTTCGAATATTCCAGAACAATCCTTGCCATTGTTCTGGGGGTGAGTTTTCCGGTATCACGTTTCTCTCAAAGTTATATAAGCCACCTCGGGTCCTCTCCTTGAGGAACCTTCTACGGATACAAGTTTAGGCATAGATGTATTAAAGAACATAACAATATATTTTTAATATCTATATATATATAATTAGATTGTTCCAGAATATTCGAAAAGACCATCATAGTACTTCATACAACGATGGCCGTGACACGGCGTTTGCAATGTCCATTGTAACAACCGGACTGAGAGGCTTCAGAATACCTTCATAGCCAGGGCCCTGCCTATGGTGGATCTAACACTAAGCCCCTGCATATGGCGGATGTAAAGAGTCCAGTAAATTGTATTTCACGATGAAAATAGAGTCTTATAGTACTGCAAAATATGTACTACCAAGAGTGTACCATGAATAAACAATTGACTATATCATTGACTATGTAACTCTCCCATTCCACTTAAATAGTAAATAGTACTGTATAGTAGTGGGGTAGTGGAGTGAGAAGTAATAGACTTATAGTGGGTGTAGTTCTAGTTAGTGAAGTTAGTTGTACCCGGTACATATTCCACCAGTATATTTACAAGAATATCATAGTACTGTATTAGTAGTCATAGTAATGTATTAGTAGTCATAGTCATAGCACTGTATTAGTAGTCATAGTCATAGTAATGTATTACTAGTCATAGTAATGTATTACTAGTCATAGTAATGTATTACTAGTCATAGTAATGTATTACTAGTCATAGTCATAGTAATGTATTACTAGTCATAGTAATGTATTACTAGTCATCGTAATGTATTACTAGTCATGGTGCAATGGTCATAGATAATGGTCATACAATTTAGTGGTGAAAACGGTAACAAGGTCAACGCGCGCAGTATACAGTGTTTTTCAAAACTATTCAAACCAGCGCGACAAAAATGTGTCGTACCCCTTTGCACAGTCTTTCAAACTAAATGGCATAATGTTTCACACCAACTTTTATTCAAATTCAATATTCTGAAATCTTAAATCTGGACGATTGCCTCACATGTACTACATTTGGCAGTCTTGCAGTACCAATCAAGGGTGAAAAACGGACGGAACTGAACTGGTTTCCTTGTTATCCTGTATACAACAACTTGTTAGGGGTTAGGTGTATTGGTTTGTTTAATTTGGTAGTGTGGTTTGAATCGTTTTGACGCGCTGGTTTGAATCGTTTTGACGCGCTGGTTTGAATCGTTCTGACGCGCTGGTTTGAATCGTTCTGAAAAACACTCTATGGCTTGCAGGGATAGCGCGGTAACAAGCACCTGTTCTTCGGATGCACCTGTTCTTCAGATGCACCTGTTCTTCGGATGCACCTGTTCTTCGGATGCACCTGTGGTAACTACAACCGCCTGGTGCCGTGAAGGTAGACCTCCCACATATATAAGGGAGTGTGGACCAAATTTGCTACACCTACCATGGGTAGACACACGAGCATAGAGGTATCTTCGAGCCTACGAATGCCAGTGACTCATCCATGGCGCCTTAACCCGTGACTTGGACTCATCGATTCACCGTACCTCGTAACATGGCGTTTAAGCGCCCTGCTTCACTCTCTGGTATTCACGGGCTAGCTATATAATTACTCGGATTCCCACTTATTGGGAATCCATCGACGAATGAACATAACTCCCAGGATTAGACGTATTCAAGAATCTAACAAAATTCGTCTTCTAAAGTAACTACTCAAATATCATCTGTCTGGGGCATACCAAGATGTCTCCAAAGACCAGACCCATCAATACTTTAATGGACACTGAAAACTCTATATCTTCGTCTTCTGAAGTGTTTGCTTGAAGTGCTTATATTGACCTGACTATGAGGACAGTGTCTTGTCTATGACCACTGGACATCATACCATGGTTAATTTATGGTGTACCTGGTGCTTCAACTATGGTTGCGGAACAAGTGTTGGCTAATCTACATTTAGTAGTACTATATGGCTATGTCCTTGTATTGGTTAGTTGTGGGATACGTCATACCTTATTAGTAGCACAACAAAGAACTTAAGATTGAACAAAGACCCGACTCTGAAAGACCCGATTCTTACTGATTATGGACTTAAGAATGATAAAGTCCAACATCTCTCTCTCTCTTTCTCTCTCTGTTTTTTTTTCTTTTTTTCATTCAGTCATCTCTTTTCGGTCAGATTTAAATGCGGGTTGGTGGGAAAAAACGTCGTCAGCGTCATCACACCTGTTGTAACATGACACCAGGTGCCAGTGTCGAGACGAACGCTCGGTGGAAACCCCCATCCCCCTCCCCCAAGTCAGCCACTAGGTGACTTAGCGATCCCAGGGGACCTTACTATATCAAGAGCACTCTTTTTCAACGTTTTTGATAGGCCACTAATTTGCAGCCTTTCTTCATTTCATTTCTTCATAGTCCTTCGGTCATTTCATTTCTTCATAGTCCTTCCGTCATTTCATTTCTTCATAGTCCTTTCTTCATTTCATTTCTTCATAGTCCTTCGGTCATTTCATTTCTTCATAGTCCTTCCGTCATTTCATTTCTTCATAGTCCTTTCTTCATTTCATTTCTTCATAGTCCTTCGGTCATTTCATTTCTTCATAGTCCTTCCGTCATTTCATTTCTTCATAGTCCTTTCTTCATTTCATTTCTTCATAGTCCTTCGGTCATTTCATTTCTTCATAGTCCTTCCGTCATTTCATTTCTTCATAGTCCTTTCTTCATTTCATTTCTTCATAGTCCTTCGGTCATTTCATTTCTTCATAGTCCTTCCGTCATTTCATTTCTTCATAGTCCTTTCTTCATTTCATTTCTTCATAGTCCTTCGGTCATTTCATTTCTTCATAGTCCTTCCGTCATTTCATTTCTTCATAGTCCTTTCTTCATTTCATTTCTTCATAGTCCTTCGGTCATTTCATTTCTTCATAGTCCTTCCGTCATTTCATTTCTTCATAGTCCTTTCTTCATTTCATTTCTTCATAGTCCTTCCGTCATTTCATTTCTTCATAGTCCTTCCGTCATTTCATTTCTTCATAGTCCTTTCTTCATTTCATTTCTTCATAGTCCTTCGGTCATTTCATTTCTTCATAGTCCTTCCGTCATTTCATTTCTTCATAGTCCTTTCTTCATTTCATTTCTTCATAGTCCTTCCGTCATTTCATTTTAGCATCAATCCACCACTAACAAGAGCAGTCAACCGACCCTTACTTTGAAGAGTGTTTCGGTTTTTGAAAAAGAGACCTATAGCCTATCACAGACTTCGTGTATCGATCGATCGCATGTTTCATGTTAATCAGTTAATCAGTTGACCATTCATCTGGACTTTTTCGGACGTTTTTAGTGTCCTTTATCAATTGCGCGCAGTTTTTTTGGGATAGAACGATCATGTGTCTGTTAGGAAAAATCCTATGAGCGCTAGAATTGAGTATTTAGTGCTCATGGAACCTACTAACGAGTCGAAGCAGGAGAGCGGTCTTAACCCGTAATTATGTCATGGTAGCTATGTCATGGTAACTATGTCATGGTAACTATGCCATGGTAATTATGTCATGGTAACTATGCCATGGTAATTATGTCATGGTAACTATGTCATGGTAATTATGTCATGGTAACTATGCCATGGTAATTATGTCATGGTAATTATGTCATGGTAACTATGTCATGGTAATCATGCCATGGTAACTATGTCATGGTAACTATCCCATGGGTACGGTGCGCCAAAGAACCCCGATCGGAATTCAAATGCGTCAATGGGATTCAAGAAGTCAAGCCCATTCCGAAGGCTGGCTGTTTTAGAAACGTATCTGAAGGGATTACCCGAAACAGCCAGAAAGTATTTCAGAACTTACAGGTCCCTTCAAGTCATATCTTCGTATTCTAATATACAATTGATATATAAGATTGTTTTAACATGCCACCGACCTGCTTTACCTGCTTTAAAGTTTTAATAGTCTCGGGGCTTTCACATGGTTTATGTTTGTTATATGATTCACGATTTTCCATTCCCTTCTGCACGAATCAGTGTTCTGAACCTCACTAAGAGAATAGCTCCATGTGGTGCGGTCAGCATAGGGATAAATCTGTTCACCGTTTCATAAAACTCCTTATAGGAGAGAGGAGATCCCTTGAGACAATTCAGTGAGAGAAATTTCTGTAACAATGTATTCAATACCTAGTCAATACCTAGTCTGTAGAGAGAAGTTAGAATAAAGGTCCTTAAAGAGAGAATTGATATTCTAAAATTCTTTCTTCTCATATATAGGAAGAGATCGTGCAAGTTTAATAAGTAGAACACAAGTATAAAAACTAGGCAGAATAGGAAGAATAGGCAAAATAGGAGAAATAGGAGAAATAGACAAAATAGGAGAAATAGGAGGAATAGGAGGAATAGGCAAAATAGGAGAAATAGGAGAAATAGGAAGAATAGGAGAAATAGGAGAAATAGGAAAAACTAGGAAAAACTAGGAGCGGCTGGTTAGGATAGCAGTCAAGGGAAATTAAGGCTTCTGTCCTATGGGCATACCTAATACACAATAGAAGTGCAGGGCATTTAGAAATATGTACTGCATATGCACCTCATATTACAACAATTACAAACAAACTTATTTGTTGACTTTAACAGTTACAAATACATGTGACCATGTCAAAAACTTAGACGATGTACATTTTGAAAAGCGCGGGGCTTGGATCTTTTGACGAGTGCGCACTGTTGAGCTTTGCCATGTACTAACGCATAAGCTGGAGCGGTTATTCTTATCTGTATCTAAACTATAAGAACTCTCATAAAATACAGTGTCGTCGTCTTCTCCTGTATCGCTAACGCCCGCTCCCTTTTTTCGCGGGACGTCGTCCACTCATCGGACAACCGCACATTCCTGCACACCACTGCTTCATCTGGCCTGCTTACATGCAGGCACAGGGAACGTGCAGTACATCGGAGATGTACTGATTCCTCACGTCAACACGCACGGCATAGGTGAATAAAGAAAATGCCAGCGCACTCATTTCGCCCATCAATAACCATTTCGCCCATCAATACCACGTCGCCCATCAATAACCACGTCGCCCATCAAGAACCTCTTCACCGATCAAAAGCTCAAGTTTATCATTTTCAGTTCCATGGTTCAATATTCAAATATCAATCTATCTGGAATTTATTCTCATTGAGCTACGATCAAGAATATACTAACAAGTTTAAACTCAAACTGTTCGATGCCAGTTTCAACAAAACCTCATCTGCATGTAGGGATACTATGAAAATGCATCATGGAATATTAAGCGCATCAAGAATAATTAAAAAACATGGAACACAATAATTTGGTAAAATACGGAACACAATAATTTGGTAAAATACGGAACACAACAATTTGGTAAAATACGGAACACAACAATTTAATGAAAGAATAATAAAGTTCAAAGTATAAAATAATGCACAAAGTTTAATAGTCAAGTACAAAGTAATTGTTAGGGATCGTCTAGGGGGGGTTCTGTTCACTTAAAGGGGGTTGGGTTTGCAGCCGGCTTCTAGAGTCAAACCTGGAATTTGTATCTAGACTAAACTAGGTAAAAAGACTCCTTTCTCAAATGTCCCCCGGGCTTTTTTCCGTATTTACAGACAGTCGCCGTCGCTACGTGGGTAATCCAGGGTCATTCTCCATCACTACGTGGGTAATTCAGGGTCAGTCTGCAGGTATCTCCGGAACCCTTGATTCCTGCATGTTGCGTCCTGGGCTGGTCTGCACGTCTGTGAATTTCATTGATGACGGTAATAATTAATTGCAAAATAACGATAATGAAATGCGAAATGCCAGCAATACGATACAATAATTGTCTCTGCTTATTAGTCCTTCACATAAAGAACAATCAACCCGGGTGCGGCTTTGTTTAATTTGCCGCAGGGGCTATTCATGTTCTGCGTACTATAGAAACATTCGGCCAAGGCTCCCACCTTCAGCAAAAAATTGTGCACCTCACAATCTCACTTCTCTTTTTGTCGCGCATTCACGTTTTCTTACGCCACGGTCAAGCCGCAACGCTTTTTGCTGCAACGCGAATATATCTATGTCTAATCGGGCTTTGGTACAAGAATTGATGGTGGCATTGTTCTCATGATACTTTATAAAGCGCTGAAATGCCCTGAAGGTTTCTGTTTTTTTTCTTTCTCTCTTTCTCTCTCTTCATCCAATTCTCCTTCTTTTTCTCATTCTCTTTCTAGGCTTTTATACGTCTTAGCATTATGAAGCTCCTCTATTCCCTTCTCTCTTTGACCGCTACTACATTAGCAGCTGACTTATGCAACCCCGTTAAGCAAAGCTGCGATCCTAACAAAGCTTTAGGTGCATCTATCAAGGAAACCAATTTCGGCGTTTCTAAATACTTCTCGGAAAAAGTCAGTGATGGCGTTTCTTATTCGGATGATGGTGTTAGGTTCCGGGTCGCTAAAAAAGGAGATAATCCATCAATTATGTCTAACTTCTACATGATGTTCGGTAAGGTTGAGGTAGTGATGAAAGCTGCCGCAGGCAGAGGAATCGTTTCGTCCTTCTTCCTCCAAAGTGACGATCAGGATGAAATTGATATTGAACTACATGGCGCAAACCCAAAGAAATGGCAGTCGAATTTTTTCGTCCAGGGCAACACCGCCACGTACGATAGAGGCGAGTCCCACGACGCGCCATCTTCCCTTGTGGATGAATATCATACATATACCATTGAATTTACTCAAGAAAAAGTGACCTTTGCATTAGACGGTACAATCATGAGAACATTGGAATCAAATCATCCTCAAGGTTTCCCTCAAACTCCTATGCGTATATTTGCCGGTAATTGGGTTGGTGGTGATCCATCCAACCAACCCGGTACGATTGAATGGGCTGGTGGACTTACGGACTATTCACAGGGTCCCTTCGACATGCACATAAAGTCAATCATTGCTGTTGACTACTCCAGTGGTTCTGAATACAAGTATACTGACCAATCTGGTAGTTGGTCCTCGATTGAAGCTGTTGGAGGCAAGGTGAATGGACGCAAGACACAGGCACAAAGCGACTTTGAAGAACTCAAGAATGGAAACGAAGTGAGTGGTGCCCCATCTTTGGAAGATGATGAAGGTAAGATGGAGGGACACAATATTCAAGTGCAAAGCGACTTTGAAAAACTGAAGGATGGAAAGGAAGTGAGTGGTGCCTCACCTTTTGAAGACTCATCTTTGGAAGACTCATCTTTCGAAGACTCCCCTTCTATACTTTCATCTATATTGGGAAAGTCTAATTCAAGCAAATTTGATTTATTGTCAGTCCCAGGTATCAAGAATGACTCTGAATCCAGTAGTTCCGAAGATGTGGCGCTGAGAAAAAACGTCTCCAGAATTTCTAAAGATGCGGATACATCCAACCTGACAGCTCTGGACAATCAGCCAGTCGCCGTGACCACCCTGAAATCGACGAAAACCCCTGCTGAGACTGTGACTCAAGAAGGTTCAGGTGGTGCTGCCTCCATCCACAGTGGTTTTTGCATCATCTCTCTCTTAACTTTCATTGGGTACTTTGTTTAAAATTTTTGATGACCCTTGATTCACTGGAACGTTTCTTTTTTTGAGCGAATTCCGGTTCTAGGCAATATTATCAATTCAAAATTATTTGTTTTCTCTTAAACTTGCCCGATTCCTGTAGTCTCTTATCTAAGTAAGTTCCGCGATCTCGTTGAATCCGCCGCGTATAAACTTTGGCTCACGAGGCACTAAAAAAGCTGAACTTAAAAATGTAGTGTTTTTCGCTGTTGAGCTTTTTTGGTATTCTTAGGTTCTTAGTTGTGCTACTGTTCTGTACTAGGGAGCCCGTGATATTCTGGTTACTCGTGATACCGCTCAACCAAGAGCGGATATATACTTGGTATACTTGGTATACTTGGTATACTTGGGATTCGTTGTACTCCTTACTTTTGGGTGTGGACTTGGTAATACCTTGTCTGAAGTCAAACTTGAAACCTTGTGATAACCAACCAAGACCCAGTTACAATGGTAGTCTCCAGCTCATTCGTCTGTTTGAGAACACAGCTCTTGCAGTCTCTCTAGCGGCCACAGTCACTCACGTGACCTATGGTCATGTGAAGGTTCACCCCAATATCAAAAGGACAGGCTCCAGCTATTTTGTAATACCGCCAAAAATATATATATCAACTGAGGGAGGACATAACAAGATGTTTCCCGACACCAGACCCACCAATAGTAATTGGTGTAGAGGTACTGATGTTTTACGACGACACGGACTGACCTCTCCACATCGTCTGTTGAGAATGAGCAATGACTGATCTTTCCAGAAAAGGAAGGCACGCTCTCTTTGGAAAGTAAAGAGTGTACTGCGCCTTACATTGGTGATTCTTGGTGAAGGTTTAGCTCCAGCATGAAACGTGTAGAAAAAGGTTTAGCTTCAGTGAAAGACTGAAGGTCTAGCAGAGTTCCTGGACTATTTAAGTTGCAACTCTGCTCCAATCCTAGTGTTAAGTAATCACTCAGAATATTATCTGGGAAGATATCACAATTTCATCTACTTTAAGTGCACAGAATATTGAGAATATTAAAGAGTGTTTATTTTCATAGAGTACTTTTCGCACCCAAATGAAATTCTGTGATTAAGTGCGAACTGTAGCAAGAGAACCAACCAGAGAACCAACCAGAGAACCAACCAGACGACAGACCTTTGAATCCTAGGATTCTCCAAAGTAGTATAAATGATCGCTTAAAAATAATTAGTACTGTGGAGTGTAGAGTGGGACTGGGACAGTAGTCAGAATCATCAATCGTGCTACTACAGACTAGAGTAGTATGAAACCTTTCATATCCAAACCACATTATAATCCAGCCTCACTTGCTTGAACCTTTCTTCGTTATTCTGAGAACTCCTTCCAGATCGCCAAGTCCTGCGTGAAGTCGATGTTTTTCTGCCCTTTCATCTCCCAGACCCACCAGAAACAGCTCTCGTGTAACTCCTCAAGTATTCACATATCTTGATGAGACTATGAACCTTATGTTCAGCAACAAGTACACTTCTCTGGGTTGTACTCCATGGCTATTAAAAGGACCACCTGAAGTGCCCGAGTCAAGGGCACATGGCTGATCTCACAAGTTTATCAGATACATGTCGCATGTTCCAACAGTGCGAATTCAAACCAGCGCAACAAAATGTTTCGTACCCCTTCACACAGTCTTCCAAACCAAATGGACCGGTTGTTGTATACAGGATATCAAGGAAACCAGTTCAGTTCCGTCTGTTTTTCATCCTTGATTAATACTGCAAGACTCCCAAATGTAGTACATAAGAGGTACTCGTCCAGATTTAACATTTCAGAATATTGAATTTGAATAAAAGTTGGTTTGAACCATTTTGTCGTGGTTTGAACCATTTTGTCACGCTGGTTTGAATAATTTTGAAAAACACTGTACTCTTGAAAAACAATGTAGTTTTGAGAAACACTGTGCACTCATTGTTAACGCGTGAGTATATTACGCATATGTGTTAGCACAAAGACTGAGCTTGCGTGATTTAGGCACAGCGCTTAAGTCACAATGTTTCAAGGAGGCATGCCCACTCCAATATAAAAGGAGGCGCCGCCACCCACGCTTGAAAGGTTAGGAGTTCTTCCCCAGGAAGTGAAGACAGCGTGAGCTAGACATAAGTCACATTCAATAAAAGTAAGTCTGAAAGTTAACACTCATGAACTATTTTGTCACATTTTTTTTTCGGTTTTTTTTTTTTTTGCAAATCATCACTTTGGAATTTTTTGTTTCTTATGAATCGCCTCCATTTCGACGTACCATGAAGTGTGATGTGCCAAATCCCAGATTCTCATAGGATGGAAGTCTCCGCCTTTGACGTATCCTCTGTGGGCAATTATCTAAAGGCTGGTTTATTCCAACTTGTAAATCCCTATTTTTGTGTCATCCCTAAATCATTGCTTCTCAAAATTTCTGTTGATTGCAGGTTTAACTCATCCCATTGTTTGTTCATCACAAGCCATGACCCAGTACCTCACCAGTTTCGTAACTTTAGCGGTTACTTCAGTTGTAACCTTAACCATTTTATCCTTGTAAGTCGATTGATCATTACGCCTTATTTCTTATGACTCATCAATCATATCCCAATTGACCCTTTCGGTTGTTTTTGTCTTCAACCTATAGCTCTCGTATCGGAATGTTTATCTAATTGTCTATTTGTCTCTGTCTCTCTTTAGGGTGTCTCCCTTTCAAACCAGACTGCCACCCATCCATTCCAACCACACTGTCTTCCACAAATCTTCGAGTTTTGTTGACAAACGTGTATGCGCTAAGAACCATCTGGTGTACGGATGTACCTATATGATTTGAGATGACTTGAGATGCATAAATCTCCAATGCTACCACTTTGGAGAGCCGTAATTCGGCACATACCGTTTGTCAATGCCCCAATCAGCGCATACCCCCAGACTCGCCATCCCTTGTTCCCCTGGATTGTCCGAAATGGCTTCAGCACGACCCCCGTACACCTCAAGTCCAACCGGGCACTCCCACCGAAGCCCATGTGGCTCATAAAAGAAGATGAATTGGAGGAAAAGTTCGTTAAGGGCGGAGGGCCCGGCGGCCAAAAGGTCAATAAGTGTAATTCCAAGGCACAGATCACTCACATCCCAACTGGAATCGTGGTGGAGTCACAATACCTGAGATCACAGAGCAAGAACCGGGTCCGGGCTCGGGAAATCCTCGCCATGAGGCTCGAACAATTGGAGAATCCTGAAAATTGCAGGTTAGCAACTATAGCTCAAAGAAAGGCCAAATTAAAGGCTAATCGGGCCAAGAAGGCCGCCAAGAAAAAACTACAACAGGAGAAGAAGGAACAACGGGCGGAAGCCAAGAAAAAACGCCACGAGGAGTTTGTGGCTGCACTGATTGCACAGAAGAACAGTAAGAAGATGGTGGGAACTGAACCAGTTTTTGATATCGAACATGAAATCGATGAACTCTTATCGGTACTGCATACAAGACCCCTCCCCCTTGAAACAAATGACAAGAATCGTCCAAGTGGGAGTAAAGGAACGGATGGTGTTGTGAATTCCCTGAAATCAACACTGAAACAAAATTCCAGGGAACAAAATTCCAGGGAACAAAATTCTAGGGAACAAAATTCTAGGGAACAAAATTCTAGAGAACAAAATTCCAGGGAACAAAATTCTAGGGAACAAAATTCCAGGGAACAAAATTCTAGGGAACAAAATTCCAAGAAACGATTGACAAAGGGGTAAAGAAAGGGTAATGAATTTATCGATTAATGTGTGATCCTGTATATACATACCTAAATCAATTAATGATTATAATACCTGTTCCAGTACTCTAGATTCGTACACTCTTCATTAAACCCCTACTTACTATAGTATTATCACACCAACTCAGCACTTTTTAAAGTGACTTTTTTAAAATGTTTATAATAATACAATTTTAATTGGTAAAGTTGTGGGCGTAGGTACCTTGCAAGAGCTCATAACCACAGAAGGTCAATCTCGTGGTCAATCTCGTGGAGTTGACACCGTCCTACTTTCAACGGCAGATCAAGACGTTGAGTACGGTACAGGCATCGCAGGCACGTGTGGTGGAGGCGATTCCGGAGTTTGAACGAATCTGCCAGTGGATCTTGGAACGTGTCCCACGTGAGCCGCAGCACGTGACTCTTATTCATGGTGACAGCAAGATTGACAATTTTCTTTTCCACCCGACGGAGCCAAAAGTGTTGGCGGGATTGGATTGCGAGCTATGCACTTTAGGCCATCCGATGTTTGATCTCGTCAACTTTCTCCAGATGTACGTGTGTTCCAGTGGCATGAATAAGATGATGTTTCCCGATACAGAAATCGGGTCGGACAACCCGGAATCCGTCAACATTTTACGCAGGGCCATGGAGCTCTTTTTTTTCCTGCAGAAGTTGGAGCATGACTGGCGTAAGCACGACCCTAAGAACAATCCCATTGATTTATGGCGCATGGTTGTTGAACGTTAGCGTATACCAATTGGTATACAGGAACCGTTATATAGTTGGACTGCAATAATTCTCTTAATTGAGTGACTTGGGTAATCAGTTCTGTCATCTGTCTTATAACTCTATTGTTATGTAAAGTAGTCCGTCTTCTTTTGATACTTTTCAACACTGTGCAGGATCCTTGCTTTATATAGTTATTTCGGGGACTCCCAGATGATCTCTCTCCTTCGTCAATCTCTCTCATGTACATTTTCTTCTCCAAGACAATGCTCAGAGCTAGACAAGAGCTAGACAAGAGCCAGACAAGAGCTAGACAAGAGCTAGACAAGAGCTAGACAAGAGCTAGACAAGAGCTAGACGAGACCTAGACAAGACCTAGACAAGACCTAGACAAAATCCCATAGAGCCTTGGCTCTAGCTTTGTCTCTTCTTCACAATACCCCAACATTGTTTCATCTGGATAGCTTGGAATGAACATGCCGTACTCGCACATGTACTGGTCTCCTAAGTTCATCAGTCACATGTCTATGCTTCTGCTCCTATAATATATAGCTCTATTTTTGACCGACCAACGGTGGCCCACTACCTTCAGGCAGTTACAACTACCAGTAGTGCAGCTGGAGGCGGAGGCTTCTCGCAGCGCTTGATGGGCTCTTCTTGAGTCAAAACAATTTGTGACAGCAGAATTGGATTTCTCTGAGACAATGTATCTTGAGTGAAACTTTGACCCATTTCCTGAGATGAAATTTGTGACAGTTTCTTAGTAGTAGTTACATTGTTTTGGAGCCCAGTGAAAGTTGGTTGCCGTTCTGCTTTAGACTCTGATTTCGGCGGATCTCGAGGCCCACCACGGGCTCGTTGACTAAAAGTTTCACGTTTGACGAATTCAAATGGGTCACGTCCTAGTTAGTATTTGATCATTTTTTAGCTTCAAGGGCGACTCTGTAGTACTGGATCAGCGCTTGGCTGCAAAAACACAATTGTTCACGACCATTGATAAATTGCGCGAAAAGTGAAAATGTGGAGTGACACCATGAATCTGGCATTCTTTTTTTGGACGTATAAAATGTTTGTATAATCAAAGGAGCCCCTCAGAAGCCATAATTGCTTGTGCAATATCGCTCATGTCAAGTTCCTTAGACTCCAAAATCGCCCATGTCAAGTTCCTTAGACTCCAAATCTCTTTTGAATGCAATAGGACCAAGCTTCCCAAGGGCCCAGTCTATGGCGTCGATGGTCAACTCTTCAGCCAAACTCATGGTCATGTTTGCTTGAAGATGTGGTCCGAGCGCTGCGCCATCGTAAGCAGAGATGGCAAGCTTAAATAGCTTGTGGTACGTGAGGTGTGCTCCTGCGTACTCCAAGTTGGTTTCTCTGTAGGTACGTTTGCATCCTTTCACTGGTTCTGTGCCATTGAACCTATGCTCAATCCAGGTCAATGCAGCACCCGAACCTTCAGCTAACTCCAAAATGTGTCCAGTGGTGTTCGAAGTCGCCAATTCCATGGACTTAATGCCCCAGTCACAGTAGTTATTGTATACTCTCCGAGCCAACAATAGCGATGATGTCGTCCTGCATTCCGTGGAAAAAAGAAAGTGGCATCTCTGGAAATCCCTCTTTCCCCGTGAGGGCCAAAGTGTTGTCATTGATGATTTTAACAATTTCTTTTTTTTTTTTTTTTGAAGAAATCCCTGCCGGAGGAAAAGTATGGGTCTTCTCCACCGAAGAAGTCATCGAAAAGGTAACTGACGATGGACCCGGCCAAACATTTGTTGCGAGACTGGTTGAATCTCTCAAACTTTTCTTTCAGGTCAAACTTTTCTTTCAGGTCAAACTTTTCTTGCAGGTCAAAATATTTGTGCAGGTTCTTTTGAACTTCACGATAGTGGGTGAAAATTCCATTGATACCATTTGGAATCAAACCTGCCTAAAGACTACCGTCAGTGGCCTCCACTGTAGCTGTGACGTTGGTGCACCATCCACCCATAGCCGCACCAACTAACTTGTCCTTCAAGTCGGGTGTGTATTCTGGCTGAAGCTGTGCTGCCCACCCAGTGGGAATGGTGCCTCCAGAATAGCCCCACATAACCACAGCAGCATCTTTATTGACACCTGTCAGGTTTCCACTAGCTAGAGTAGCTCTGATAGAGTCGAGAGCAGCTCTTTCTGCTTGTTTACCAACAGTGAATGCTCCAAGGGAGGCCTCGTCGTCTGGAGCCACAACATACCAACCTTTTGCAAGAGCAGGATTCATAATGTATGCCTCAATCTGGATGGCAATACTGCTCAGGGGAGCACCGAAGAGAAGCGAATAAGATGGGGTACACTGCATTGACAGAATCCTCTGCAAAGTGGTAAGATAAGAGTTTGGAGGCGTCAGCATCATATGGTTCGAGAACACTAGTGACAATTGCAGCGGGTTTACCATTACCATCTGTCGACCTGATCAAGAGTTGCCATGCGTTTTTGACGTTAATGGGGTAGTACACGGCCCGCATCAACAGCGGGGCTAACCTATGATTTATTATTTCCCCCTCTTAGTATTTCTCCACATCGTCTGGAATCCTATAGAAAGGATCAATAATTGGGCTCACGGGCTTGAAATATAAAGCATGTGTTAGCTGTAAGAGAAATGAGATGGATATAAGTACAGTGAAAAGTACTATTAGTATGCTCAGTGATTTATCCATCATAGTCAGGGCCCCATGCATGGAGGTATCGTGAAGCCTCTCTGTCCGATTGTTATAATGACCATTGCAACAACGTATCACGGCCATCAGCCATCGGCCATCGATGCACGAATTGCTATGATGGCCTTTTCGAATATTCTGGAACACTTCTTACCATTGTTCTGGTGGAGAGTTTTTCGATGCCACGTTTCTCTCAAAGTTATATAAGCCGCTTCGGTTCCTTTCTGTGAGGAATCATCAACGAACATAGTTTTAGTTAGACATAAATGGATCAAAAAACATAGCAACTTATATCCACCACTTATATCCACCACTTATATACACTAACTTAAATTCACTAAGTCGCATATACATTAATAGATGAGAACATTATTAGTAGGATATGCACATTTTCAACAAACTAAGCCCTTGAGTATTACTATGAAGACAAGATAGAGCCTTCACTTTTTCGACTTCTGAACCGGATGTGTAATGAATAGGACATTGCTCTGACATGGAAATTGTTTCGGGATAATGAAATCAGGAATGAATTATGGATAGTAATCGATAATGGATAGGTTTATGACACGATAGACCTGGCTTGTTGACTGGAGTAGCCGGCATAAAAAAGTCAGGAAGACTCTGCATATAATGTTCAAGACCCAATTCTGCAGACCAACATTTGGGTTCCTGGACCCGCTTTCTGTATTTGGAAGAGTTTCGCCTTGCGTGGTTGCTGAAACTGAATAAAAATCTTGCTGATTTCTTCGCCAAGAGAAATAGCATTAGATTTTTCTTCTAATGTGTTGGAGCTGGTGCAGAGCAGGTGTGCTGATGCACTGGATTTTTCCTGCTCAAGGATTAAAGGTATGCATTACTCCCATTGACATTTGAGCCTGATATACTGCATCGGATAGATCTGAACAACTTGGACGGCCTGCCAGTATCGGTACGGGAAAGTGGAGCCCACTTTTTGGTTTGAAAGGACTAGTGATACTCAAAAGTACACATCATGTCGTATATCGGACAAGAACAATTGTCACCTTGTATGTCAAATGGTCCTCTCCTCAGACAAAGACATTGTGTCACCGAATAACTCTTGAGCTCAATCAAAAGGTACCAAATTCCTCCATCAAGTCCCAATTTTCCTTCTCTTGGACTCGTTGTCTCGGTTATACGATTTCCACTCGTCCAAGGCTTGCATTGCATCTTGCCAATTCTGCTGCAACACCTTATTTTCCTGTACCAACTGCAGGACAGTTTTCCTAGAGTCATCTTCGGCGCTTTTCTGTGGTGTTAGCGCCTCCAATAACGCCTGCACATTGTGGAAATTACTGTAGATATTGGAGAGAAGCGGCCGAGATACTTCCTCAAACGGCTCGATCTCCGAACTAGCATCTGCCTTTCGATGCACATCGATGTAATCTGAAGGACTTGGAATACCCCCTGTATCTCCGTTTTTTAGCCCAACAGGCAGGATCTTCATGTTGACATTGTGGAAGTACACATTGGTGTCCTTGATGAATTTGGAGTAGCGGGAATTCTCGTTCATGAGGTTTTCTATGAGGTCCAGGAGCTGGGCGGCGATTTGCTCGTATTCCTGCATGACAAACTTATCCAAGCCTTGGGGTTTTTCATTTGTTTGGGAGTTATCCATGATGGCTTTGTTGTTGTAGATCAAATTAGACGCTGTGTCCTGCATAGGGTCCCGTCTGAGCAGTGGGTTGCCATAAGTTAGCGTATTCGAAAGGTTCCGAGATTCCAAAAGCTTATCTTTGAGATTGGAGATTTCAAGTGCTTTCTTGCGCATTTCAACATCGTACTTGGCTTGCAAATCACTGTTTAACCCCCGGAGCTTTTGGGTTTCCTGTATATATCCCCGCTGGGCCTTCTCCAAGCCCCTGATTTCCGCCTTAAGGCTCTTGGTTTCCACTGTCGCCAACTTCTCGATCTTCTCCTCTAACTGCAAGTTCTTCACCTCCATGGCCGCTAATTTGCGCTCATTGTCCCGAGCGGCACTTTGCGCCTGCGCCAACGTCTTGTTGAACGTCTTGCTTTGCGCTTTGCTTTTGTCTAGCGCCTGGCAAAGTGAGTAGATAATGTTAATGATGTTTTTGTCGTTGTTGTAGATGAGTTCCTGGGTTTCTAGGACCAAGGACTCTTTGTTGGGCTGGTCGGCGATGAGTTGGGGCCAGTTTATGCTGGAAAAAAGGAGTTTGTCCGATGTGTAGCCTTTGGAAAGGAGCGTGGTGTTAACCAAGTCGGCTGCATTCCGAATGGACTCGATATTGAGGTACTGCGACATGTAAATGGTGGGAGTGATCTATGGATGTAATTGCTGGTGTAAATAGGTGGTCCTGATGCACTGGGCTGTGACTATAGTATAGTGTATGGTATATCGGATGGTGTACGGATATCTGACTGCTCCTCGTTGCTTTTCCTTTGTCGTGTGCTTTGTTGATGTAGTTATCCAATGTGTGTTTATGAGCATGCGCAGATGTACATTGATGCAGGACTATGATATGGACGCGTACATCAGTACCTCCCAGTTTCAAAGAATCACCACGGATCCTCCGAAGTAGCCCCCAGTATTGTTCAAATCAAATGCTTTAAAGGCGTTGATTGAGTTGATTTTGTGTTATCTGTGTAGGAAGGGCTCAATAGAGTGTACTGGTTTTTTTCCCCTTAAATAGGCACCTAACTCTCTTAAGCTCTCATGTTCAGGCCCTGTTCAGTCCCTAAATGCCCACAGATTTCTTCCTTGTAAATCAAAGGGATGCTTGAAATTGGAATTGTTTTTTATGCTTTAGGGTCAAGTGGTCCATTATTTCGTCACCATTTAGTGTGACTGATGCAACCCATATGGCCAAATATGAGGTTTCTGATCAGTCAATCATGGAAAACTTGTCTTCTTTCCTCGCCCATAACATCGCCGCACAAATTTATCATAATCAAATTAGGTGCTATTGGTATCAACACGTTTTTGGTGTCCAATTTCAAGACCGATACCAAGCTAAAACTCAAGTTCAACGGTTGAAAGGTGCTTGCCGTTGAAATGTGTGTACCAGCAAGATTTTAGCTGCAGCATGCAGTCTTCCCAGCAATCGAAGAAAATCCTACTTGCAGACGCAATTGGATGGTGTTGGTGGCGTGGAGGTGGTTCATTCGTTGACTACCAGAGCCCAAACCTTCCACGTGAGGCTGAAGTTGGAATGGAACTTGAAGAAGATCGAAACAAACCTGAAGTCGGGTATTTTCACTCCAATCCCAGATTCCAACGACGTGAAATGTTCTTTGAATCTGGAATAACCCAACTCAATACCCAATTCAAAATCTTTTGTATTTGTCGTTGAATCCGATTCGGTGAAGTTATGCTGCCTTGGATCTAACATGCACATTCTCACCATTCGCATATTGTATTTCTATTCTTAGATATCTGACTTCATTATATTGAGTGAAGGAGTTATTATCATCAATTTTTTGATTCAGCATACTAGGTAAGAGTCATGATCAACTGGAATGTTTCGTAGAAAGTTTTTTGGTATGTAATGCTAGCTCTGTGCCAAAACAGTCATTCAAAGCCTTCACAAAAGAAATGAGAAGGAAGGAAGGAGGTAGAATGGAATGAAGGGGGAAGAGAATGGAAGAGAGGAGGAAGAGAATGGAAAAAAGAAGAGAATGAAATGAAGTGGGGAAGCGAGACAGAAAGAGACGAGTAAAAGAGGTAAGGAGAAAAAAAGTGTTGCCAAAAAAGTGGCGAGGGAGTGGCTTTTATATACCTTTGCCGTTTTCACCCCGCCCTGTTTTTTTGCAGCCTCTATCCATGCAGGAGCACCAGGCTGCGAATATATAAAGCACCGCACTCCCCCTTTTTCTGAAGCTTTAATTTTCCCGTATAACTAAAAAACGGAAGACTAGTGCTTTTTTGAATATGGCTGTTTCTTAGAGTTTGGTCTAGGTCTCTGAATTTGATTATATAAAGTCATTAGAAGCATCTGTGAGACTATTGAAGGATCTAGTTGACCATGGACTATGATATGGACTATGAAATGGCCTGACGAAGTATGGGACTACTAATTTGCGACCTTCAAGATGACGTTCTGAGTTTTTGACTTGAATTGGAAGAGTACATCTACTATGACTATCGAAGGAACTAATGTCGATGGTATTAGTATCCCTACTCCAACACATACAGTTGCATCTTTCCCACTACACTACTATCACCGACAAACATAAGTTTAATCCATCGAGGAGCCGATGATGTTGCCAACTAACTGACTGAGTGGCTTACTGAACGACTAATTTACTGAGTTACTGTATCACTGAATCACTGACATGCTGACACACTTGTTACATCCACCATACGTACTCCTCAACCTGTTGAGGTATTTCGAAGCCTTGCCATCCAATCCTATCAATTGTCATTCCATAACACCATCTCCTCAACCATCACTTAGCGAGGTACCAGGATGGAATATGACGACTTTTTCCGCAAGCACCAAGCATCGACCAGTTAACTAGCTGTCAACTACTTAAGTAGCTCAATTCCTTTCTCTGGGCACTGATCGGCGAATGAACATAGTAAACAGAGTACCTGACGAGTAATTGATGGAACAACACGAGTCTAACATAGAGGGATTTACTGACATACTGGCCTACTGACTTACTACTTACTGACTCATAAACTGACTCACTTTACTGACTGACTTACTGACTTACTTACTGAATTTCTAGCCCTCTGACTATTCAATGCCTCCCTAATGACTATTTGATGTCGCCTTAATGACTATTCAATGTCTTCTTAATGCCTATTTTAGCCGGCAGAGAGGAATTATTTTTAGTTACTGCCTTACTGACTGCTTACTGACTTCCTACCTTCTTACTAACTATATACTGAATTTCAGTGAGTTCCCGGAACTGCTGGACTAAAGAACAAAAGATGCTTGGTTAGTTTTTGACGGTCTAAAAAAGTTGTGGAATGTTAGTCAGCTTTTGGGGACATGAATAAGTCTTCGGACGGTGACTACATCAGCTAACGCGAATAAGATAGTTGAACAATGGTTGTTTGCCCGATGTCATTGTTGTTTGTGTCGGCAGTGGATCCAACGCTATTGGAGTCTTCGCTCCATTTGAAAACATTCCGTCAAAATGTTCGGTGATGAGGCCGGTGGTGATGGACCCGACTCCAACCGTCACTCTGCAACCTTGACTGCCGGAATCTTAAATGTGTCCCACGGTGTTAGGATTTTTGTCTTGCAAGACCACGGCGATCAAGTGTACGACGCCCACTCTGTGTCTGCAGGTTTGGACTACCCAGGAGTTGGTCCTCAGCAGGCCTAAAGAGGACGGGCAGAGCTGAGTTTGTTGCAATACCGATGCCGAATCTTTGAAGGTCTCTGTTCGTTGTCTCAGTTAGAGGCTATTATCCCAGTTGGAGGCTATTATCCCAGCATTGAAGTCATCTCATGCTATCATGGGAACCATCAACCTTGCAAAGAGCATGTCTCCAGACCAAAGCATGATCATTGATGTTATAAATCCCAAATGGCCGTCTTCGCGGGAACAGGTTCTCAAGCTGAACAATCTTAGGTCTGTGCAAACTTAAGAATCCTGACAAGAGACATTACTGCATCCCCACACTTCCAAATTATTATCACGTTCCTGTGCCTGACTTACTCGAAGGGGGTACACTAACTTATATCTGTTTCATTGGCCGTCTAGACTCAATCATGTGTTTTAATTCCAGAAGTTACAAAAGTTATAGGAGTTACAGAAGTTATAGAAGTTACAGGAGTTACAGGAGTTACAGAAGTTACAGTGGGAGTCACAGGAGGTAACAAGTCGGGGGCTCAATTCCATGGCCATATTCAAGGTTTCAGTACTACTACTGTTGTTGTTGTTGTTGTTGTTGTTGTTGTTTTTGTTGCTGATGCTGCTGCTACTCGTCTAGATAGTTCTACTACTGGTTATGGTCCGTCACTATGATCTATAACTTTACTGATTCCAGAGGTGTGTTGTTTGTGGGTCCGATCTATTACTAATTCTGAAAGGGAAGTGTTGGAGGAGAATGTGTACATACTGGTATTGATCCAGAGACTTGTCCTTCTACTCCACTATCTACTTTTGAATGCTGAACTATACTTTTGACTGCTGTACTATTTTTTGACTGCTGATATGTCTATTTAAGCCTAGTGGTGGTCGTCTTGCTCCTCGAAAACAAACCAGTCTTCAGCAGGAGCGGCCTCGGCGGCAGGAGCAGACTCGGTCTCCACGTTAGCGGACTCGTAGGAAGCAACCGAGTCGGCACTCACCTCGTCGGCAGGCACGGCGGGTTTGCTTGGGATTTGGAACTTCTTGATGGCCTCGGATGCGTCTGACGAGACGGGGCTGGGCTTGAACTGCTTGATTTGTTGCACGTACAAATCAGCAATCAAGTTGCTTCTCTGGGGAGTAACAGAAAACAATCTCCGGGTGGTCAATGCACACTGCAGTTAGTATAAGGTGATTAAAACAGACACAAATCCAAAAGAACGGACGACCACTAATAGATAAGACTTGGGATAGACTTGAGATCAGAACCAAGAACGCTTAACTAGGTATTCCTGTGTTCTATGTTTTGAGGCAACAAGATTGTGGAACATGGTGTGAATCCGAGTGGTTCAACAGGTTTCAGGAGGACTTCGAAAGAGGAGGAACTAGAACCGGGGAAAAGGAAATAGAGCCGAGGAACTAGAACAGGAAGTAAAGAACTGAGCCAGAAATTCTATTGATTGGTAGATGGAGTGGGAATGAACTGGGAATGGACCACATGGCTATGATGAATTCATAACGTGGTACGGTTTAGGCCATCATCTGAGTGCAGTCATTGACGATAAGGGCTCAATGGGTTTAGAGTCAGAGTCAACAGAACACAACAGAAAATTTTGGCCATGAATGAAGGATCATGACGATAACTATCATTAATGGATAATGGCTTGACTCCTGAACCAGAATGGAGCATGAGTATCAAAGCCATGACCATCAATGAACAGACATAAATCCAAAATGAAGATAATAAACATCATCAATAACCTTCAACCTTTAACCTTCAATGAATCAATGAATCACGAATCATAGAATAATGAACCATTGAAAAATGATCACTATTCATCTACCATTTCACGTGACAAAGCAGTTGGATGGTGAAATTTGATAGAAAGAATGACAGTCACTTCGGTATTTCCCTATCGTGTTCTGTCAGCTGTATTCCATTCCCCGACTCTATTCCCAGTTCTATAGTTCCCCGTCAAATACCCCGCTGTGTTGGCATATTAATGTTTCCCTCTTCCAATCTATTCTCCACTCTATTCCCATGCCATTCCCAATTGATCTTTTCCCAAGAAATCCATACTCCACTAGACCATTAACTTGGTGATTCACTTTCTCCTTCACTCGTTTCACTCGCTCCTTCGCTCGTTCTCTGACACACTGCTCTACCCTCACCAAACTCCTATACCAAACTCCTATACCAAACTCCAATACCCAACTCCAATACCAAATCCCGAATACCAAATTCTAAATACCGCCATTCACCTCAATTTCACATTTGATCTCACGAATTCGCACAATTTCTCACAAGATTTTAAGGAGTATTTTGCGATTTCTCAGGAGTGTCTCAGGGTGCGATGCACACCAAATTCTTGGGACAAAATTCTTAGGAGTTTCCTCACAAAATTTGAGGCTAATCTCAACACTTTCTACAACTGTAATTCGAGATCTGTAAAAATCAAATCACGCTGTGAAAAAGCAACACTGTAAAAATCAGCACTCCAAAAAACACTCTAAAAAACACTTCAAAAACACTCCAAAAAACACTCCAAAGGTCAATGCTGTAAAAATCAAAAAAAAAAATGAAAGAAAGCCGGACCTGCTTAAACAAAATTCCTAATCTAAATGAAATTATCATAAAAATATCATCACAAAAATTATCACAAAAATTATCACAAAAATTATCACAAAAATTATCACAAAAATTATCACAAAAATCTTCATAAAAATATCTCCATGAGAATATCACTTGACATGGAATTTTCAGGAAAATATCACTGTACATAATCAAACTGTCTGGTTCGCTATGGACTATGGCTGTAAGGTGGTTTAATGTGGAGTAATTGGCTTTTGAGGTGGGGGTAATTTTTATTCAAGGTCATGGTAATTGGGTATAGGCATTGGATGGTATGGTATGGTATGGTATGGGTATTGACATTGGGCTATTGAGTGTAGGTGTATGGATTTGGTTGTATAGAGTGGGCGTATGGAGTGGAAGTCTAGATTTGGGTGGACGTCTCGTGGCCCTGTGGGTTTGGTGGGTCTGTAGCTGAGGATATCCTATATATTAAGACTTCCTGACCACATATTCTGAATAATGATACATACAATCGATTGCTTAAACATGGTGTTCTTGGTGAGAAGGTGCTCGGAAAATGAGAAGTTTACTTGCCCGAGACTCGGGGCGTGCGCCGCCCAATCTCGCTGCGCGAGGCGACTCTCATTGGACGGTGTGAGCTCTCCAGTCACGTGCGCTAACTCTATATTCCAAGTCATCGGCCTCCTGGGATCCTAAATAGAAGGGGGTGAGATGTATATGACTCATGCTGGTAAGCCAAGAATAACACAGTGAATTTAAATATATTGGAAGTACTGCATATAATACGGACCTCCATACATCTCATTTCTGCACACCCATTGGCGCTTTTGTAAACCTCGGTACACGTTTGCGGTTTTTGTAAACTTCGTTTTGGTAAACCTCCGTACCCCAATTGCTTTTGTGAACTTTGGTTTTGTGAACTTGCCTCTTGTAAACTTTGTTTTTGTAAACCACCGTGCACCAAAATCCTATACCTCCGTACACCAGTTGGTTTTGTGAACTTCGGCTTTTGTAAACCTCCGTACACCGCGTAATTTTATTATGCTGGTTTTGTAATCGTCCGTGCCCCAACTGCTTTGCTTTTGTAAATTCTGCTTTTGTGAACTTGCCTTTTGTAAACTTTGTCTTTGTAAACCGCCGTACACCAGAATCCAATACCTCCGTACACCATGTTGGCTTTGTAAACCACCGTACACCATTTTCCCTAAACATCTGTACTTCGCGTATCGTGCACATCTGCAACATAGTACCTCTACAAGAACCCACCAAGTCATCATGCCCAAGTATTACTGTGACTACTGCAAGTCGTATCTCACGCACGACACCATGAGTGTGCGGAAGTCACATCTCTCCGGAAAAAACCATATTCGCCTCTACTGCCAGTACTATGAAGAACAGGCCAAGCAGCTCGGCATCTGGGATCTTTCCGACATCAAGTACGAGGTGGGCGTGGACTACCTCGCATCCGTGGCTCCATCGCCCGAGAAGTACTCCAAGCTTCGGCTCCGCGAGCGGGAAAAGTCCACCGTTCGCAGGGCAGATCCTCTCCACGACGAATTCTGTCTTCCTCCCCCTCCCAACTTAGGCACCTTGCCTCCTCCCCCTCCCTCGGTGCTACGCCACACCGAAGAGTATATCCATCTGATAGGCGTGCACATGGCTCGCCAGGAAACCAATCTATAGTCAAATCCAGAAATAGTCGAAGCCAAAAAAAAAGAAAGCATAGTCAAAGGATTTAGGAGTCCAAAGGCCCTCTATGGCAATCCAGTCTAATGGAAATTCCTATATGAGCGAGATCTCATCAAACAACCAAGTACCATAATGGTGAGGCCAATCAGTGAACCAAGTTTTTTTGTTGGCTTATCGAAGTCTTGTTATGGTTTATCCATGTCGTGCTGGAAAGTTAGCTACGCTGCTCCAGCCAAGAATGATTTGAACACGTCCAATCTAGTTTGGAGTGTAGACCATCTACTGATCTATTGAAACCAACTGATTTCTCGACCACTGGATAGGCTCAATCTGGTTTTGCCGTTGCGACTATAATGATGGCATATCGAAATCAGGGCCATTCTATAGGATTGGGACATGGTGGAATACCCAGGATTAATCCAACTTCCCGCAATCCATGAACTATCGTAATCTATGGTATGTCAATCATGAAAGATTCCATTCCAAGCATTAGCCCATCACGACTAATCAAAGGATAGGTGGTCAAATAAGCTCCCACAAATTGAAGTCTAGGTATTCCGCAGACTAATCCAGATCAATATAATGCAGGCAGATCTATAGACCAGTTGAAGACCAATCCTCAAGATGACCCAGTTCAGACCAACTGAACGATGAATCTAATCCATCTAGAGCCTCTAAAGCAATCGATAGATATGGCAATAGTCAGATCTTAGTTATTCTGGTCATTGAGTTCTTCCTTAGTGGGCCATTTCTCACTGGGGAAGAACCCCTTTATATGGTATTCCTTTCACCCCTAAACACAAACGCAAAGTGGGGAAGGTCATGGCATCAACTGAAACACCTCGATTGAGTAACACAAGGCTTATCTGAAACAAGTGCTGTAGCTTCGCGCATATATTGCGCTTTCCCCCCCTCCCTTCCCCCACTTTGCCTTCCAGCGTGCATGGCACCAAATAGTATATATATATGTGGATTCCCCTGTAAATTATCCTCTACTTTTTTGGTCTTGTTCAAATGTACTAATATTTATTTTGAACGGCCGAAGACCATGAGTACTATTGAGAATAAACTGTGGGATTGGAACGATTGAGAACAGAACTGTTGGGAATGAACTGTTGAGAATGAGCTGTTGCGAATGAACTGTTGAGAATGAGCTGTTGCGAATGAACTGTTGAGAATGAGCTGTTGCGAATGAACTGTTATGAATACACGGTTGGGAATAAACTGTTGGGAATAAAACTGTTGAGAGTGTTTAGAGGGTAGGAACTCATCCGCATGGTGGCTGTGAATTGAACCGACTAGATCCACGTTTCCGGGACTTCGAACAGAATCTAAAATTCAACCTAAAGTTAAAGACTCAATTTAGGTCGATTGTAGATTTTATTGGGATCACTTTCAAGTTGAAATCCGAAACATCCAGCGAAGAAAGAAAAATGAAAGTTAGACCCTTATTGTGAAGAGCAGCTGGATTGGATCAAGTCTAAGTCTAGATACACCATCAAGCCCCAATATGGGTACTGCACGACCCTTATAAAATGTACTGAACAGAGGTTGACCTCCAACCAGAATCCGTGCCAATTACAGATTTCATTATTCGAAGTGGATTTCATATCAAAGGAAAAAAAAAGGAAAAAAAAATTGTGTATTGAAGACCCCTGACTTTTGATTTCCAATGTCATAGTCGCACTTTGGTGCAAATGTTACTTTTTGCAAAAGATGCGACGAAATAAGAAGTACATGTGTCTTGGTCGTTAAGAATTGAGACTACATATAACGGAGCAGATGTATTTCTGTTATTACTAGATAACAGCTGAAAACCTGTTTCAAGTTTGTCTCATTAAAAGGTGATACCGTTAGTGCCATGTTTTATGACTGGTTGACATGACGACCAAGATGCAGGTCAACCTAAACACCATCCTTCTACATCCCAACATCAATTCTAGTGGGCTCATTAGCACTGCATCAAGTGCTAACTACTTCAATTTCATTCTCCTTTCTTACTTGCACTAGATCAAGTGGGCATGAGAAGTTTACAGCTATCCTGCATGTGCATCAAGAGGTAGAGAGGGTATCATCAGGCTCATGATGTCAGAATTTCTTGCAGTGAAATAAGACTTTCATGAATACTTTCCACTACGGGACTGAAGCCTTCTTTAATGCATGTTTCTGTATCCCCAGAAAGGTCCTAAGTTCAGGCTACATTTCGACCCAACCATTCAAACTTATAATCTTCTGATCAGGGTTTCACAGACTTTTGAAATCATTCCATGGACTTCATAAGGATTTATGAGGGTTTAGTGAGTCTGCAAGTATAAGAGTTCTATGTGTTAATGGAGTTTTATTAAGTTGAGGGGGTTCAAAACTTGATAGAGCTGCATCTAAGCTTATGAGAACTACTAAAACTCTATAAAGATCTTTAAAGCTTTATGAGATAAATGTGTGTTACTAGAGTTGCATACAGTTACACGGAGCTTTATGAGAATTCTAATGGGGGTGATAAGAGTTCCATGAAAAGAACTTTGATGACGATTGATAGAGCTTCATGAGGTATAATCATTGCTTGATACTATATACCGTGGACTATATCCAGCATTGTGATATATGACTATTGGACTCGACTATTGATTTGACTCTGGGACAGAAAACGACTATAGAAAACACCACAGGATACAAGGCCAGACAGGAACATGAATAAGCAACTGGCTATATAACACAAACAGTGTACAGGACACGTGGTTGATGATAATGAGAACAGAGTGCCGCACCAGAGACTAACAAAGGACCAAATAAGCTTTAAAAGCCTCGACGCTTATTGTGATTATTGACCAAAGGGCCTGATCCATCTCATTACAGATACCGTTTTTTCTAAAGAAAAAACGAAAAAAAAGACAGAAGAGGACACTACTCTATGAGAAAATGAGACCTGGTACTATGAGGTCAGTACTCTTAGTCTATACTCAACCGAGTAAATTTTGGAGACAAAGGAGCATTCTGGAATAACTGTCTTTTCCAATTGAGTGTTGGCTCTACTGAAGTACTTCAACACCGAATGTACTGAATGTACTGAATGTACTGAATGTACTGAATGTACTGAATGTACTGAATGTACTGAATGTACTGAATGTACTGAATGCACTGAATGCACTTCGAAGATTCTGTTCGTGGATTGTGACCTTCATTGATATGTACGGCCATAGCTTAATTGTCATGGTGTCGTATAAGAAATTCTAATATCCAGATCTCAACGAAGAATGGGAAAATGGTATTGTCCTGCTCACAAGGCCAAGGCGAGATCATACAATAGCCTTTTTCACATTGTGAGATTGAGCAGCCCAGCAGTCAATTGATTTCTATTGAAAGTACAATCCATGTGACCAAGCCATACCTCTATACAATGTGCTAGCAGGTCAGAGCTCTATACAGTACTACCATATTCTGGAACATGTTTTGAGACGAAGGGTTTTGTCTAGACCCATTTTTAGGCGGCATACAGATCTCGACCACAGCCCAGTCTAGGCAAGTTTCTTGGCGACGTCTTATTGCTGACCTAAGATCAAGTGGTCTAGCCTTACCAACTGACATCCTAAAAATAACTAAATGTCTATTTCCTTCAATCTAGGAATCATCAACTGACGAGAACAAGAACGAGAACAAGAACGAGAAAAGAACAGAACAAAACTGCCATGAAGTTCCAAACTATTGTGATATCAAATACTTCCAGAAGTCTACCATACGCTTTTATACCTTGATAACTCTCTTACTACAATCGACTCTCTACAGTCAAACTAGTCATACTAACAAGTGCTTTAGATTCTCATATCTTCAGATTATACCTCCAGACGATACCTTCAAATACTCCCACCCTTGATATCAATCTTGATTTACTGTCCAATTTTCATACACTTCATTGTCATCAACTTACCTTGACTCCATGACTCCATGACTCCATGACTCCATGACTCCTTGACTACCCTACGTCTTAGGTTAATGCCTCTTGCTGACATGTCTTGACCACCGTCTGTTGCTTCATAATATCTTACGTCACAACTGTCTTAGATCCTTTGCAGTGTGTTAAACTACTGACTACTGACTACTGACTACTTACCATACACACCAATGCTCTGAAGCTTCTTCTTCACCAGTCTCCATTATGGTGTCATCTTCCAAGCCAACTTCCTAGCAGTAAATACTCTTTGTTCGCCATGAGCAAAGTATGTGACACTCAGCAACTAATGATGGTTATCTTGGTAGCATCTTTACTAGCCATCCTCTTAGAATCTACTCCAGATTCTACTCCAGAATTTGGATCTCCACTATCGTACGTTGGATCTTGGTCACTCATTCTCATCACTCATTACACATGTCACCGTGTTGCCAGGCTATGGACATTACAGTGATAAGGTTTCCGTCATGTGACTAAGCCTTGGTCAATTGTCCCAATATCCCAATGTCCACACTATAGTCTGTAGTCCAGTCCAGTCCAGTCCAGTCTATTGAGTATGTGTTGTACTTCCTCTAGTCTCTGGGTTCCATTTAGAAAATTCACCATCTTTGACCATCCAACAAACAGTATTAGGCAGCAGATGCCAACAGAAGTACCATGTACCAAGAGTACCAAGAGTACCAAGAGTAGACTCCAGAATACCTCCCACCATCTCCATCTCTCCATCATAGTTCTCGTTCCTTCGTTCTGGACCCTTCCAATCTCCTCTCCTCTATACTATTCACCTCCGTTCACCTCCCTCTCTTCCTATAACCATTCCTCTTTCCATCTGTAGTATATCTCTCTTCTCTCTTCAATTTTTACATTCTCTGTGTTCATTGGTGTTTCCTTTCCCATGTTGATATTTCCTCCTGTCTTTCTAAAGCACCTCCTTCACTTCTTCACTTCTTCACTTCTTCACTTCGTCTCAATGACTATCTTCCCCTTTCTTCTCCATCACTCTCTTTCATGATGTTCCTTGTATCTCCACTCCACTCTCCCTCTCCCTCTCCCTCTCCCTCTCCCTCTCCCCTCTCCCTCTC
>NKZN01001905.1:43871-76449 GCA_002374485.1 Metschnikowia santaceciliae
CTCTCCCTCTCCTCTCTTATCTATACTCTTCACCCATCACTCTAGTGTATCTTCTGTCTCTATCCTTCTGTAGTATCTCCTTCGTTCTCCCTCTTCCTATAAAATATCCTTCTTTCTATCTCTGAAATCGCTTCTTCAACAGTACCCTTTTCCTCGTCGCTCGTATTTCTCTCTTCCTCTTTTTTGCATCACTCTCTCCTCCTCCTTCTCCTTCTCCTCCTCCTCCTTCACTCTATAGTCTATCCGTCTGACCTTTCTTTACAGAGTAGTATCTCCTTCTCTCCCACAGTCCACAGTCCACAGTCCACAGTCTCCCTCACTATCTCCATTACTCTTGTATCTCCTCTTCATCGTTCCTTCACCCATCGCTCCAAAGTAACTCCTTCTCTTTGTCTCCCTGTCCACCACTCTTTGATCTCTTCGTCTTCACTATAGTCTCCTCTCTCTTACTTCACTCCTTCACTCCTTCACTCCTTCACTCCTTCACTCCTTCACTCCTTCACTCCTTCACTCCTTCACTCCTTCACTCCCTAGTTCACTGTTCACTCTGTTCACTTTTGGTTGACTGCATCACTCCCTTGAACCACTCCTCATGTCTCATCCACCACTATATCGTATCCCCTCCTCTTTGTCCTTCCTTCTCCTCTCTACTTCCATAATATCGCCCTCTTTCTCTCCACCACTATATTGAATCTCTTTCCCCTTCTCCTCCCTCTCCCTTCTCCTCCCTCTCCCTCTCCCTTCTCACTCCTTCACTCCTTCACTCCTTCCTTTATATCGCAGTAGCTTCTCTTTCTTTCTGCGCGACTTTGACTTCTGCAAAGGAACGCACGCTAGAAGTTTTTTCCCGCACCCACGAAAAAAATGGCTGCCACTCTGTGTTCCGTGCGAACTTGTAGTTTCACTTGACCGTGAGTTGCAAACTGGGACTTCGTGTGTTGATCTCGCACCCACAACAAGTATCATACACCATAAGTACGTCAACAAATACACCAAAACAAATACACCAAAACAAATACACCAAGTACACTAGCACTACTTTATTACTATACAGTTAGATTTGCTATGGGCAGGGCACTACCTATAGAGATATTATAAAGCCTACGCCGTCTGATCTAACAATAACCTTTCCATTCCGTCATCTCCTCAGTCACCATGGTACAAAGCACATGGTAAAAAGCCCATGGTAAAAAGCCCATGGTAAAAAGCCCATGGTAAAAAGCCCATGGTAAAAAGCACCAGGGTAGAAATATGATAAACCCGTACACCCCTAAGATAATAAAATCTTTGCTAGGATAGAACACGGTGGTTTTGGTGTCATTGACATCCAAATGCAATTGGAAGGTGTTCGTGCTGGTTTAATTCACACGCTTTTGGTGGAGGACAATAACTGGTTCTTCACTCTCTTCAGGGCGAACATCCAAGTCTCGTCTATCCTTTACTTGAACAATAAACCATTTATTCTTAGCCTTCTTCGTGGAGAACAAGTCAAAATCTTCATGTGGTGGGCTTACTTGACAGACATAGAGGAATTTGCACGCTACAAGAAAGCCTTCTTTCATGGAAAGATGTGTTGGATCCTGAAAGGACTTCCTGACTATGCAAAGGACTACATTGTCCCTTATTTTCTGATTACCAAGACGATTCTCAATGGCGACAACTTTCGAGGTTTGTCGGAACAGTATTGGGAAAATTATGCCGAGCAGAGGGGAGCATATGTCTTGAAACTGAGGCGGGACCTCGTTCAGAGTGTTCAAGAACCTCATACTGACCCCCCCCCCCCCCAAAAAAAAAAAAACGGTATAAAGACCGGTTCTTTAACGATGCTCTTTTTAAGAGTCGAAGCAAACTGACAAAGGTCTATTATAACCATTTAGTGACCAGTGCTACTGTGAAAGATCTCGCAGGGACAAGAGTCTGGTTCCTTTTCTGGAAGAAATTCAAGAGAGCGACGTGGACTCATCTTCCTTATGATTACGTCCAATTATTTCATCTTGGTAATGACCTTCAACATATATTTCCCGCCTCAAGTTGTCCACTCTGTGGAATTCCTTACTCCACTGCAATCTTGGACAAGCTTCGACCCATTTTCTTTGAATGTACAATTGCGGCAGTCTTTTGGGAAGAGTGCAAGATGAATGGCACTCCATTTATTCAATACGCTGTTGGAAACCCTGATTCTGATTTCAAAAAGCTTGATCTTTATTACTATTATATCAAGACTCTTATCACTTATCGAAAACCAACCAAGCGAAGAATACACATTGCAGCTCCTGATTCATTGACCCCGTTGACGCCTGACTTAACGCGCAAGAACATTTCTTATTTCAAGCCGTTCTATCGACGGCGCTTTTAAATTCCTCTTATTGAAAAGCGATTATAGACGGAGGTCTCAAAACGCACTGCGCTCGCTTTCATTTCCTTATCACTTTAGTGATCTCTCCCGGAGTTTTTCTACTTCACTTTTGAAGTTTTCTCCGTAAAACCATTTATATATATATATATGAAGATTACCAAGACGATCTACGAGCTGAACAGTTCTCAGGATCATGGGAACTTCAATGGGAAGATGATGCAGGGCAACGAGGTGCCTATGTCTTACAACAGAAAAGGGACCTCATTCAGAGTGTTCAAGAACATTACACGGACACTCCTCTGCGTTATAAAGACCGGTGTCGGTGTACTTTGGACATTAGAAGGCTATATCTTTGACAAACGTCCCCCAAGCCTGAACTGTCGTTCGCTTGATCAGGTACCGTTTGTAAGAGAGTGTTGAGGATTCCTAGCATCTGGAAAGCCGATTAGGAGGGCCATGTCGATCCAGACTTGCTTGTTAGCTTGGAAGCGAATGCCCTTGTGTGTTCGGTCAAAGTAAGTTTCATCCTTATCGAATGAAGCCATATGCGTCGCAATTGCTGTGGAATAGACGCGTTCGAGCGTTTCTATAATGTCCACACGATCATGATTAAGGGGCAATCGGAACAGGGAAATCGATCAGTACTGTTGACCATGTGATGTATCTGAGGTCTAACTTGAACAGAGTTCCTTTGGGTTGACGTGTGAGACTGCACTTTGGCCACGTATTAGTATAGTATAGTATAGTATGGTATGGTATAGTATAGTATGGTATGGTATGGTATAGTATAGTATGGTATGGTATGGTATGTTATAGAGTGGTATAGTATGTTATAGAGTGGTATAGTATGTTATAGAGTGGTATAGTATGTTATGTTCTGTATAACGTGTCTTAACCTAATCTTGTACTCGTTGCTGGTTCCTCAAAGAGAGGAACCGGAGTCGTTTATATACTTTGAGAGAAACGTGACATCGAAAAACTCTCCACCAGAACAATGGAAGTATTGCTTCTGGAATATTCGAAAGGACCATCATAGTACTTCATACAACGATGGTCGTGACACAGTGTTTGCAATGTCCATTGTAACAATCGGACTGAGGCTTCATAATACCTTCATAGGCCGGGTCCTGCCTATGGCGGATCTAACATAGTATAGAGTGGTATGGTATAGAGTGGTATAGTATATATTAGTATGGTATAGAGTGCTATAGAGTGGTATAGTATAGAGTGGTATAGTATAGAGTGGTATAGTATAGAGTGGTATAGTATATATTAGTATGGTATAGAGTGGTATAGTATATATTAGTATGGTATAGAGTGGTATAGAGTGGTATAGTATATAGTGGTATAGTATATATGTTGAACGTTAGCATATACCAATTGGTATACAGGAACCGTTATATAGTTGGACTGCAATAACTCTCTCAAATGAGCGACTTGGGTAATCAGTTCTGTCATCTGTCTTGTAACTCTATTGCTATGTAAAGTAGTGAGTTCGTGATCTCTGTTTCATAATTGATACCGCTCAATACTGAGCAGAATCCTTGCTTTATATAATTATTCCTGGAGCCTCCCAAACGATCTCTCTCCTTCGTCAAACGCCCTCATCTATATTGTCTTCTCCAAAACAATGCTCAGAGTTAGACGAGAGCTAGACAAGAGCTAGACGAGAGCTAGACGGGAGCCCATAGAGCCCTAGCTCTACCTTTGTCTCTTCTTCAACAATACCCAAGATTGTTTCATCTGGATAGCATGACATGAGCATGCAGTACCCGCACATGTACAGTGTTTTTCAAAACGATTCAAACCAATAATTCAAAATGGTTCGTACCCCTCCGCACAGTCTTCAAACCAAATGGACAAGTTGGTGTATACAGGATAACAAGGAAACCAATTCAGTTCCGTCCGTTTTCCACCCTTGATTGGTACTGCAAGACTCCCAAATGTAGTACATAAGAGGCAATCGTCCAGATTTAAGATTTCAGAATATTAAGTTCGAATAAAAGTTGGTGTGAAACATTCCGCCATTTGGTTTGAACCATTCTGTCTTCTTGGTTCGAAACATTTTGTCGCGCTGGTTTGAAACATTTTGTCACGCTGGTTTGAATAGTTTTGAATAACACTGTACTGGTCTCAAGTTCATCAGTCACATGTCGCATGTTCCAACAATATAGTGGTATAGTATACATTAGTATGGTATAGAGTGGTATAGAGTGGTATAGTATATAGTGGTATAGTATACATTAGTATGGTATAGAGTGGTATAGTATACATTAGTATGGTATAGAGTGGTAGTGTTGAATCCACCGTCGGTAGTCGTCTACCTATTTCAGTCATTTGATCCTTCGTCTAATCCTAATGGCCATTCCACTGCCATGCCTCCACCATCATTGTATAACCAAAGGGATATGTTAAACCAGACGTACCAGGATAATGTGATGAGCTAGAATGGTGTCTAGGCGACGGCCTTTTCAGATACTTAAATAGCTCAGATTCCTTTCTGGGGAATCATCAACAAAAAACACACTAAACAGAGTACCTGACGTAACAAGAATCTACAACCACTACTCTATTATTATACCAAACTACTCTACCAAACTACTCTACCAAACTACTCTACCAAACTACTCTATGTAGATTAGATAACGCATCTTCCGCATCCATAGTTGCGGCACCAGGTGGACCATAGATTAACCATGGTGTGACCAGTGGACAGCTACTGAGGGACACTGTCCTCATAGTCTCGTCCAGGTATTAAACACTTGAGGGGTGTTTACTTCAAGAGAAGAAGAAGTAGAGGTGTCAGTGTCCATTGAAGTATTGGAGGGTCTGGTCTTCGGACACATCTTGGTATGCCCCAGACCGATGATATTTGATTGAGTTACTTAAAAGATGGATATGGTCCAGACCCCTTATGTATGTGGGAGGTCTACCTTGACGGCACCAGGCGGTTGTAGTAACCACAGGTGCATATGAACAGGTGCTTGTTACCGTTTTCAACACTCTATACCAAGCTACTTTATACCAAGCTACTTTATACCAAACTACTCTACCAAACTACTCTACCAAACTACTCTACCAAACTACTCTACCAAACTACTCTACCAAACTACTCTACCAAACTACTCTATACCAGTATATTCTAATAACTAAGTCTTTTAGGAACTGTCTGTATACCTTCCTTTTTGACTTTCACACCTTTGTCTTCTGATTTCACCCCTGTATACATACTTCTAGAGCAATACGGAACCATATAGAGCTGTAACCTTTCAAAATAAAAGGTAAAAATATTAAGAAACGTATTAATCTTATTGTTGCTGTAGCTGTTAGATTCTTGTTGTTACGTCATGTACTCTGTTTACTATATTTTTTGTTGATGGCTCTCAAGAGGGGGAATCAGGCTACGTAGAGGGGGAATCAGGCTACGCAGAGGGGAATCAGGCTACGCAGAGGGGGAATCAGGCTACGCAGAGGGAGCAATCCGGATACTTCAGTAGCTGAAAGGGAGTCGTCTAGTCAACTGGCTGTTGCTACGTCCAAGTAGGATAACTCTCCACATGCATCCTAATACCTCGGGTCTATTACATTCCCTTTTGGTGTACAATGATGGTGAAAGAGCGACACAACGGAATGGCCATTAGCATCACACGTAAGCTCAAATTAATGCTGAATACACATGTACGTGAAGAGCAGTGCACTAGCTCCAGTAGTCTGACCCACAGTGTATTCAGTCGAAAGCAATGCCACGAACCATCTCAGGCCAAGAAAAGAAAACAATAGCGCTGATCCCTGATACATATCAACTGACGGAGGACATACCAACATGTCTCCCGACACCAGACCCACCAATATTAACTAGTGTGGAGGTACTGATGTCTATTGAGGACCTGGATTGACTCTCAACAGCTTATGAATGGTAGAGGACTACCGAAACTGGATCTAACAGTTAGTAGTAGTAGCTAATGATAGGTATCAGCTAGCAGGAATCGTCCAACTCAAGAATCTGTAAGAGTGACTGTAGTATTAGTGGGTGTCAGTCAGTCCAGTCAGTCCAGTCAGTCCAGACAGTCCAGACAGTCCAGTCAGTCCAGTCAGTCCAGTCAGTCCAGTCAGTCCAGTCAGTCCAGACAGTCCAGTCAGTCTCAGTAGTACTACCACTGGTGGTAATAGTAGTAGTAGTCAGTAGTCAGTAGTAGTAGTAGTCAGTAGTTCACGTAGTTCACGTAGTTCACGTGGTTCACGTAGTTCACGTAGTTCACGTAGTTCACGTAGTTCACGTAGTTCACGTAGTTCACGTAGTTCACGTAGTTCACGTAGTTCACGTAGTTCACGTAGTTCACGTAGTTCACGTAGTTCACGTAGTTCACGTAGTTCACGTAGTTCACGTAGTTCACGTAGTTCACGTAGTTCACGTAGTTCACGTAGTTCACGTAGTTCACGTAGTTCACGTAGTTCACGTAGTTCACGTAGTTCACGTAGTTCACGTAGTTCACGTAGTTCACGTAGTTCACGTAGTTCACGTAGTTCACGTAGTTCACGTAGTTCACGTAGTTCACGTAGTTCACGTAGTTCACGTAGTTCACGTAGTTCACGTAGTTCACGTAGTTCACGTAGTTCACGTAGTTCACGTAGTTCACGTAGTTCACGTAGTTCACGTAGTTCACGTAGTTCACGTAGTTCACGTAGTTCACGTAGTTCACGTAGTTCACGTAGTTCACGTAGTTCACGTAGTTCACGTAGTTCACGTAGTTCGTGGTAGTAGTATATGTCAAGGGGTCCTGGTAGACAGTAGTTAATAGTTAGTAGTAGTCATTCTCAATGGTTAGTAGTAATTAGCAGTGGTTAGCAGTGGTTAGTAGTGGTTAGTAGTATTCAAAGAGCAGTAGTAGTAGTAGAGTAGTAGAGTAGCAGTAGTAGTAGTAGAGTAGTAGAGTAGTAGTAGTAGAGTAGTAGAGTAGTAGTAGTAGAGTAGTAGAGTAGTAGTAGTAGAGTAGTAGAGTAGTGGAGTAGTGGAGTAGTAGAGTAGTAGTAGTAGTAGTAGTAGTAGTAGTAGTAGCGTAGTAGTGGAGTAGTGGAGTAGTAGTAGTAGTAGTAGTAGTAGTAGAGTAGTAGAGTAGTAGTAGTAGTAGAGTAGTGGAGTAGTGGAGTAGTGGAGTAGTAGTAGTAGTAGTTAGGGTTAGATTCTTGTTATGCCAGGTATTCTGTTTACTACTTTCATTCTCCTATAGTGCTCCAGAAGGAGAAATCCGAGCTACTTAATATTTGGCAACGGCGTTGCCTAGACACTATTGTTCTAGCTCATCACATTATCCTGGTACGTCTGGTTTATCCCATTCCCTTTTGGTTGTACAATAATGGTGGAGGAGTGACACAGTGGAATGGCCATTAGGATTAGACGAAGGATCAAATGGCTGTAGAGCACTACCGAAACTGGATCTAACAGTTAGTAGTGGTAGCCAATGATAGGTATCAGCTAGCAGGAATCGTCCAACTCAAGAATCTGTAAGAGTGACTGTAGTATAGTAGTGGGTGTCAGTCCGTCCAGTCAGTCCAGTCAGTCCTACTACTACCACTAGTGGTAGTAGTAGTAGTAGTCAGTAGTAGTAGTAGTCAGTAGTAGTCAGTAGTAGTAGTAGTCAGTAGTAGTAGTAGTCAGTAGTAGTAGCAGCTCACGTAGCTCACGTAGCTCACGTAGTTCACGTAGTTGGTAATAGTAGTATATGGCAGGGGTCCTGGTAGTCAGTAGTAATTAGTAGTGCTTAGTAGTGCTTAGTAGTAATTAGTAGTGCTTAGTAGTAATTAGTAGTGCTTAGTAGTAATTAGTAGTGCTTAGTAGTAATCAGTAGTGCTTAGCCGTATTCAAAAGCTGTAGTAGATTAGTACTTCTATAGTAATAACTTCCAGTCTAACTTCTCACTAGTCCACATGACAAAGTCGTGAAGGCCCAGGAAGAATAGTTTTCGAGGACGTGAAGGACTTGTCTCTTGAGTCTACCAAACAAAAACAAAGGCAAAACAAAGGTTGAACCCAAGCCTACAGTCAATGAAACTACCAAGCCATTTAAAGCTGTGGATATTCAGCACGAGTCGATTGTATCTGTCTATGTAAATTCTAGGAGAACCAGAGTCGATTACAATCAATTACTGATCATGCCATAATTACTGATCATGCCATAATTACCTGTAAAATCATAACTACCATCAATAGAACTCACTATAAATAATTACTAAATCAAAAATCAAGTACAAAACTTCCCTGGTCACGTGACTAAAGCAACCATCTGGCCCATCTATTTCCTTTCGCTTCTTCAGTACTTCAGGAATACCTAGCTATATATCTTGGTGGTTTGCTGGTGATTGGTGCTGGTGATTGGTGCTGGTGATTGGTGCTGGTGATTGGTGCTGGTGATTGGTGCTGGTAGTGTTGGTGGTGGAATGTTGATTGCTCTGGTAGCTACAAGAAATTGAGTTAATTTGCTGGAATTAGACTAATCTAGATCTACTTGCGACCACCTGTGAATGCTTCTTTTATTAGGATATCTACAAGTCTGCATCATCCTCATCAGGCAATGGCAAGGCGGTGGCCTGCTCCATCTCCTGTTGGTATTTTTGCATCAAGTCAGCGTCCACTTGCACCTCAGGAGGAGCCAAGGCAGGCGAGGCCACAAACTCCAATTGTGGGTTGCCCACCAACTTTCTGGCCAACCAGAGGAAAGGCTTCTCGAAGTTGTAGTTGGACTTGGCAGAGATGTCGTAGTACTGCAAGTTCTTCTTTCTGTGGAAAGTGATGGTCCGTGCCTTGACCTTACGCTCCTTCACATCCACCTTGTTACCACACAAGACAATAGGAATGTTTTCACAAACTCTCACCAAGTCTCTGTGCCAGTTAGGAACGTTTTTATAGGTGATTCTGGAAGTGACATCAAACATAATGATACCACATTGACCGTTGATGTAGTAACCATCTCTCAAGCCTCCGAACTTCTCCTGACCGGCCGTGTCCCACACATCGAACTTCAATTCTCCGTAGTTGGTGTGGAAGCCCAAGGGGTGCACCTCGACACCGAGGGTGGCGATGTATTTCTTTTCGAATTCTCCAGTCAAGTGTCTCTTGACGAAGGTGGTTTTTCCGGTACCTCCGTCTCCGACGAGGACCAATTTGAAAGTGGGGACTTCGGTGGATGCCATTTTGTTGGGGGTAGGTTTAATGGAGTTGTTGATTCAGGTTTTTTTCGGGGGTGGAAGACGCTGCGCAAAAAACCGCGCCGTGTGCAGGTCCACGCCCTATATGCACGCCGCAAACAATCTTCCCATCACTGCGCGAGTTTTTTACACGGGGTGTTTGGCAAGCGGGTAGGAAGCAAGGGGAAAAACGCGCGATGGAACCAACAGGTGCACGGGTGTCGAAGGGGGGGCGCGAGCAAGCGAAACAATAAGCATAGACTGGCTGGTCACGTGAGTCATACATCAGTACACCACCACCAAAAACAAAAACAAAAACAAAAACAAAAACATCCGTACACCGACCCACGTGCACATCCAAACCCCACCAAACATCTGTACACCGCCTCCTATCACCTCCTATCACCTCCTATCACCCCTATCACCCCCTATTCCGCCTTTTCCCCTCCTTACCGTACACTCGTGCACCTCGCGCACACCCAAATCAAGCGACAGGACCCTGAGGCGTTTATTGTGTTCCAGATCTCAAGTGCGTGTGGCGCCACTATCAGCAACAAAAGTCAAGCAACAATTTCAAGACATAAGGGATTTTTTTTAGGAGATTGCACCAATTGGGAGGAATGCTTCCCGATTCGGAAGGCTGGATGTATCAAGTAGGCACACTTCCTAATTGGGAATTGTACCAATCTCTAACAAGGTTTCCCATCAATTCATTAATTATTAACCGATCCACTTCGTAGATCAGTCCTCAAGCGTTCTTTATATTATTAAACGGTAGTAAGGCTTATGAAGCTGAAACACGTCTGAAACACGTCTGAAATACACCTGAAACAAACCTGAAACAAACCTGAAACAAACAAACAAACCTGAAACAAACCTGAAACAAACCCCAATGGCTTCCCCCTACAGTCACTCAAACTACACATACACAAACACAAAACATCCTTACACACATGCCAATATTTTATTTCCTGGTAATACACACGTAGCCAGCAAGACTCCAAGCCAGGCCAATGTTTCAGAATCTGAACCGGCTACAGTGAATGTTTCAGGACGAACAGAGGAGATGCACGGCGCGCGCGCAGGGCCCGATGTGCCGCGCGAGATGATAAAAAAAGAAATCCAAAAAGAGATACCTAAAAAAAGGTCCCGTCTGCATTACAACTTAAAACAGCACAGTGTCGTCGCTCATTATTATTACAACGTGCTAATATTACCCGCTTCCGAATTCTATTTCTTACACGAAACACGGATCTCGTATACTAAAGAATTTGTGACATTATCTCCAATTCACGCTCCATTCCGCTCAAAAAAAAAAATACCCGGTTACCTTACCTCCCCATTATTCCATTGCCTGCGCACGTGACCCGGTCTGGTGCCATTATTCGTCTCCACTGGTGTTGCCATTTCCCCTGCTCGTCCTTTGGTGTGCCGAAACCACTTCTACTACCAATCATCACTTGATCTTTTCCTGGGCATTTCAACCGCACTTTTAACTTCCCAGTGCGTTCCGCGTGTATATCAAGTCAAGTCCACCATCGTCGCTCCAGAAAGGGACTCTCATTCTGAAACATCAATTGGTGCATCTGAAACACCCCACTGGAACATCCTGAAACACCCCACTGGAACATCCTGAAACACAGCAAATAGCAAACAACAATAAAAAGTCAAACCGGACACGCGAATTGGAACATCCTGAAACTCAGCCTACTACTTGAAACCGAGTCTCACCATTCTGAAACACAGCCTACTTTGATATCTGAACATAGCCTACCCCTGTGAACCAGAAACAGTTAGTGGCTTAACCTGAAAAAGAGTTACTAGTCTGATCTGAAACAGTTACTTGTCTGATCTGAAACAGTTACTAGTCTAACCAGAAACAGTTACTAGTCTAACCAGAAACAGTTACTTGTCTGATCTGAAACAGTTACTAGTCTAACCAGAAACAGATTGTTAGTACTCTGACATCGAATACCTGGCCATGTTTCCGAATTCCACTCCTTATAGGAAACCAGGCCTACATCTTCAGAATCACTACTTCCCCAATTCGCCAGGAATGCTACAGAGTGTGGGCACTCCGCAACATCCCATGACTCCCATGGATTTCTCCTACTCACAGTCCATGCTCCCTGCAAACCTCCTATCAACACCGTCGCCATACGTTGGAAACGGCCACAACTTCATGCCTCCGGTGTTGCTGCCGTCGCTCCACCCAAGAAGACACTTTCTGGCCTCCAGCCTTGTGGCCACGCCTCCGTTGTTTAGTCCTCACCAGGGCAACTTTGACTTGCAACTCCCACGTACCGTGATCTTCAGTGGCCTACCTTCGAATGTGACCTTGCTGATGTTCTTGGACCATCTAGGCTTTGGGCCCGTGGAGCAGTGCCGGATGGTATCTGGACAGGGATTAGAGAATAAAGGCCCAGAGAATGGAAGACCGCGGAGTTCCTTATGTGATATTTCCGAAAACGGAACTTCTCAAACCAAAGAGTCTTCTAAGGGAGTTTCGGACTCCAACGAAGATAACAGCGAATTGGGTGAGCCCAAGGAACAGAGTGAAAACACCATCTTTGTTTCGTTTTTGAATCATCCCACTGCCCTTCATTGTCTCAACAGGTACTCCCAAAACTCGGAAGATTTACGCCAAAAACTCAACTGCCCTAATCTTAAGATACTGTTTGACCTGCCTGAAACGGCTCGTGGCCTTAAACTCAAGGTGTTCAAGTACGTGGTGGAACACGATGCTACACGGGCCATATCCATCTGTTTCCGGATCCTCGATCTGGACCTCGTGCCGTTGATGGAAAAGTCGTTCCGTGCCCGGTGCCTGAACTTTGGAGACGTGGAGGATTTTGTTGTGGTTGAAGCAGACCAGCATATCGAATATGTGGTGCACTTCCTCTCGGTGGAGTCGGCCATCAAGATCTATGACTACCACAAGAGACGACTTCTCCGAAACGAGCCCGTGGCAGAAGAAGACGTGGAGCTTCTGTGCATGTCGGTGGCCTTCCATCGGGACCGGTGCGAATCACTAGACTTCTGCCAGCCCCCGGTGCCAGAATCCGAAAGAAGCCTCTCCAAGGATTCTATGACCAATGAGCTCTCATTGGTCGGGATGGAAGAACCCTCAGATGTGAGCTCTAACTCGGCCATTTCTGAGTTCAACTCCCCCAACCACTTCCACCTTGACATCATGGGCGCCCGAGATGCTCCCCCATGCCCATTTCCAATGCCACAGCCTCCTTTCCTGCAGTTCCCGTCTTTTCCCTACAATCCAGATCCCATGAACGACTGCAACCGGACGCTCTGCCTTGGAAACCTCCAGCCCAAAACCACCGTGGAGGAAATCGCCAACAATGTGCGTGCAGGAGGCTTGGTGGAGAGCATCAAGTTCTACCGGTACAAACGGGTGTGTTTCATCACATTTGTGGACCCCAAAATCGCCCTAAAGTTTTACTTGAACCACCAGGTGTTGCACCAGTTGGTGATCCGGGATAATGTGATCAGTGTCAACTGGGGCCGCAACCATTCGGGCCCATTACCGATAAACATTGCTAATGCTGTCAAGTCCGGAGCTTCCCGAAACGTGTATATTGGGTTGAAGTTGAACAAGTCTAAGATATTCAAATACAAACTTCCCGATGAGGCCACTTTGCGGGCAGACTTCTCCCATTTCGGCGACTTGGAGCAGATCAACTATGTGCACAAGAAGGACTGTGGGTTCATGAACTTCATGAACATCAACGATGCCATTAAAGTGGTCAGTTACTTTGAAAGTAACAACAAAAAGAAGATCTCCGAGATTGTGGGAGATAACGGCGAAGTCTACGAAAAGTACCGGATTTTTAAAATCAGTTTCGGGAAGGACCGGTGTGGAAACCCTCTCAAGTTCAGTTTTAAAAAGACTGTGCAGAGTGAAAGGGAGCCTGAACGGCCGAAAAAGCAGCCTGAGCTGAAGAGCGCCGAGAGCATCAATCAAGAAGCAGCCATGGTGTTCGGAATCCAGACTCCTTCCGGAAATGGCAACAAAGTTCAAAAAGAGAAGAAAAAGGGAAAGAATGGAAAGAAAGCAGGAAATGAGGGGAATGGAAAGAATGAAAATGGAGAAAATGGGGAGAATGGGGAGGAAGGCGATAGTGAACAGGAATCCGAGAGTGAGGCTGATGATATAGCCATCATCATCGAACCCGATACTCCTTCCCGGCCTCAGCCTCCAAAAACCCGCAAAAAAGCCGAGAAAGTGTACCATGACGATAATGTCGACTTGACGGAGTTGCTCAGTGTAGCATGGAGCTCCAAGGGCTATGGGTACGGATACCAGGCTCCCATGTATGGACCACCCATGATCAACAAGGAACAGTACGAAGCCATGGGACAGGCGTACCCATATGCAAGCCAGTACAATCACAGTGGAAGCTACGGCAGTGGGTCGCAGATCATGGCGCAGTACTTGGCCAAGTCACAGCACGAAACCGCTCTTTTGGCCTCCACGGTACATGAGAGACGAAGAAGAAACACAATGAATGAGTCATGATTGATTGGTGATTATTGATTGAATTAAAGTTCTTATGCATGGTCGGAGGCTATGGCGCCATAGGTGCCGAGAATTGCGGCGATGATGCCCAAGAAAATGCCAATTTTGGTCAAGATCCGGGACCATGGGGTGAGTGTGTGGGCATTCAACTTAAGGTGAAACATGAGGGGAAATGTCACACAGATGGTGCAGCAGATGGCCAGGCCCAAAAAGGCAACGACCTGGCCGAATTGGGTAAAGGCCAACGACAAGATGAGCAAGAGTGTCATCAAAATTAGGCGAGAGCAGATCTTGACCAATGAGCTTCTATCTGGTCTTCCCGAACGGTCTTTTGGTGGGTGGTCTGATGATTTGTGGCTTTCCAAAAACTCTTCCACCACATATAAAAGAGGCCTGACGATCAAGGCCAATTTGGAGATCGGGAGAAGACCCACCAACAAACACACCACGCGGTTGACCCATGCAGAAGACGTGTTCTGGAGAATACTCTTGGTAAGCGAGTCGCTCACGCCATCGCCATACATCAAGTATCCCACCACGGCTATAAACAGGTCCAAGAGCGTGGTGAACGCAAACGACCAGTTGCAGCATGAAGCGTATTTAGCCGGGTGTCTCATGTCCCGGTACAACTCGGGGTACACTGGGTGGCCTCCCCAGGGAGCCATGAAAATGCCCAATGAAAACAAAAGGTCCTTGAAAGAAGAAGGCCACAAGCGAGTGTGTTCCGGGTGGAGAAGAGAGCCCGGAGAAGTGGGTGTGGAAAAGCCACAGATGGCAATCACCGTCATGATACCCACTGTACACACTATACCCAACAAACTCACTATGGACACCACGGACAACGGCAAAAACGAAAGGAAAAATGTCACCAGCACAATGAGAAGTTTCAAGAGCACAGGGCTGATTCCAGGAAACAAAATCAGGGACGCATCGCTGAAAAGAAGAATTAACGTCAACAGCGCCCCCAAAAGGTCCACGGTGAAGGTAGCCGTGGCTAAGGCCTTGAAGCGGGGCCCGCCCCATAAGTGGGCAATATCGCCATAACTATTGCAGTATCTATGGCGACTCAAGATGGAACCGAGGATCTTGGCTGTGGACGCAGTGATGTATGCGGAACCAAGAAAGAAGGCTACACCCAATACCCATCCCGAGAGCCGGAGCCCAAACGAGAGCGAAAGCATGGCAATGCCCATAAGTGTATTGACTGCATTCAGGATGGTCTGTGGAGCGGTGGAGGTGCCGGAATGAGGGACTAGTGAAAAAACACTGGAACTGCGATGTTTTCGGCTTAAGAGCAGTGAAGTTTCGTTGAAACCAGCTCCCCGTGTTGATCCTGGAGAAGAGCATGGGCCTGAGCCGGGGATTGAGCCTGGGCCTGAGCCTGGTTCGGGTACGGGAAATGAAAAGTCCTTGAGAGTCTTTGAGTTTGAAGAGCCCAGATTTTGGCTATTTCCAAGGTTTTGGCCGAGGTAGTTGAGGGGTTGGCCATTTCCAAGCGTTTGACCAGCTTGGGTTTGACCTTGACTTTGATGTTGGTGACCTTGATATTGACCGTCTTCAAGGTCGGGGAATGGAGACTCGGCAGAGGTGCCGGGCGACACATCGACCAAGGCCAGCTCGTGGTACATGGCGGCACGCTGGTGCGACAGCGCAAAGTTGCTTAAGGAGTTGGCGCCGCCCATGGTGAGGAACGACAGTCTACGGGAGTCTGGAGCCATGGTGATGGACAAGCCGAAGTAGCGCAGAAGAATGTGATGCACGCGCAACATGCAGGCTCCGCCGGTCGCGCTCACCCCATCCTCCCTTACCGCCACACCCACCCACCTCCTCCTACCCATCACCACTTTCTATACCTCCACCTCCAACGCCACATTCACCATATATCCACCAACCCCAACCCCCACTCATTCCTATAATTATCATCCCATTCATACCGAATACATACCAAAGTTCTTCCAGTGAATATCTTTTCCAGGGTGCTATATGCAGGCAATGGCCAATTAGTAGCTACAGAAACAATGGGTAATGGTGTGGAAATAAGCAGGTCGGCTATAGTGCAGAATATAGACTCAATGTGAGTGTGAGTGTGGACCATGGTGCGAATAACAAGGGAATGCGTGGGTGCGAGCTCATGGAACTCACGGGTGCGAATACCAAGGGAACTAAGAAGAGAATCTTGTATGGGGACTTGTATGGGGACTTGTATGGGGACTTGTATGGGGACTTGTATGGGATGCTTATGTGGAAAGAGTTATATGGAAAGAGTTATATGGAAAGAGTTATAAGGGGATACTTGAGAATATATGGGAATCTCGTATGGGAATCTTATATACTAAGGTGGTCATGAGCACCGCCCCTTTCCTTATTACATTATTAAGACACGGCAACCCAACCCAAGATCAAATCATACAATACTAAAATGGCATCTTAGATGGTCGAAAGGTCATTGCTACGAGCAGATATACTATGTTACAAAGACTCAATAGGTTGGCTACCTCAATGATCTAACAGGTACTACTATATTGTCTCTTTATGAGCAGGAGCAGGAGTACTATTACTATTACTATTATGTTAGATTCTTGTTATTACGTCAGGTACTCTGTTCATTATGTTTTTTGGTTGATGATTCCCCAGAAAGAAGAACCTGTTATGTTCTTAAATACATCTATGCCTAACTTCTTATATTCGTTGATGGATCCTCAAGAGAGGAATCGGAGTGGCTACATAACCTTTGAGAGAAACGTGGAACCGAAAAACTCTCTACCAGAACGGGGGTAAGGATTGTTCTGGAATATTCGGAAGGACCATCATAGTACTTCATATAACAATGGTCGTGACACGGCGTTTGCAATGGCCATTGTAACAATCGGACTGAGAGGCTTCAGAATACCTTCATAGGCGGGGCCCTGCCTATGGTGGATCTAACAGAATCTGAGCTATTCAAGTATTTGACAACGCCGTCGCCTAGTCAACGGGTGTTGGTAGATGCTTGGCTTTTCAATAGTCACCATAAGTAAAATCAGACATAATACCATGGTGTATTTTTTAGTTTTTCGGATACACCAATATGATGAATGGTTATGAGCACTGATCCTGATAAGGTATGCAATAGCTTGGCCGGAATTGGCCGGAATTGAGGGCCGTGGCCGGAATTGAGGGCCGCGGCCGGAATTGTTCAAGTACGGGACATCCAAAAGTCCACCACGCCAAGATTGTCAACTCCAAAATATGCATTGTGCAGTCCGGAATCCCAGAATCCTAACCAGCTCATTTTCACAAAACAGAAGCGAAAAAAAGGTGGTTTGCGTTGGGCCTTTTTGTGTGGGGGTCGGGTGGTGTACGGGTGTTTCTCCATTTTCGCAACCCCCGGTTTCAGCTCCGTTCCGGCCATCCCAATCAACCGTACTTAAATGCCATCTAGACTTAACCAATTCCACATCGAGAACCCCCAAATTAACCAATCGAACTAACTAAGAATTGTATACAGGATGGTCTAGTCTAAAGTTTAAACCATGAATATTAGCACAAAAAAAGTTGTAGGAGGTTCAGTAGTAGATTATTTTTCACTTGGAATAGAGTGCGTAATCAGACATGTATAACTCTGTTTACTATGTTCTTTTGTTTGCTATGTTCTTTTGTTGATGATTCTTCAGAAAGAGGATTCCGAGCTACTTAAGTATTTGGCAACGGCGTTGCCTAGACACTATTGTTCTAGCTCATCACATTATCCTGGTACCTCTGGTTTATCACATTCCCTTTGGTTGTACAATGATGATGGAGGTGTGGCACAGTGGAATGGATATTGTTAGGATTAGACGGCGTAGGATTAGACGGCGTAGGATTAGACGGCGTAGGATTAGACGGCGTAGGATTAGACGAAGGATCGAATGACTGAAATAGGTAGAGCACCTATGGTGCATCTAACATATTACTATTACTATCCATTATCATTTATCTTATCTTAACCACCGGTGTTATTTTTCACTGCTGTATCTACTGTATTGAATCTATTGATCTATCTACTACCTACACCACAATGCAGGTCATTCTGGAACAGTCTAAATGCATTCAACAGTATCCACCCTGACCTGTTGGCATTTCACTGGCGTTGTACTTCCTACGCTTGAACATATTTAAGTAGCTCAGGTTCCTCGTGCCGGGATTATCAGCAAATACACCAATTGTATGTCTTAAGTTTACTGCATTGAATCCGGTATGAACTTTATTGATCAAACATCTGTGTTCCTGGATATAAGGCCTCGTAACCTAGGATCTCTTGACGTCCCACAGGAAATGAAGCTGGCTCTGCGTACTGTAGTTAAACATACCTTCAAATGACACCCTTTTTCTATTCTACTAGTAATTGGAATCTAGCTTCTGAACCAGAATTCTACTACTATGTAGTGCACTGATAGAATGTTAATATACAGTCCAAGAGAATTTAGCGTAGTAATAATTTAAGCACGTCCACTTTTTTCTTTTATCGAGTAATGGTTTTTTTGGTCTGCTTGTACTTTTTTTTTGTTTTTTTTGTTTTTTTTGTTTTTTTGACGGTGATTTGTTCCTTTCCTATTCTCTCGTCAATTCGTCTCCGTTTTTTTCCTGCACGCGTATTCGCAATTTGTTCCAGTTAGTCGTTATTCTTCAACATTCACATATATAAATTCCTTCTTTGAATTTCTTTTATTCCTTCTTTTCCATTACATGCATATTCCCTACACCAGAATATTGCCTACACTTTTTTTTTGGAAAAAAAATCTCTGATATTCACTTTATTCGAGGACTTGTTATTGTCGACGGTGTATGCAGGACATGTATCTGTTGAGAAAGTATCCAGGTTCTCAGCAGACATCAGTACCTCTAGACTGGTTAATATTGGTGGTTTTGGAGTCGGGAGACATCTTGGTATGTCCTCCCCTCAGTTGATATATATTTTTTGGTGGTGTTATAGAATAGCGACACCACAACCTTATATATTGGGGTGAGCCTTCACATGACCTCAGCCACTTGAGTGACCGCGGCCTCAGGGAATCATGGAGCCGCGACTCCTGTTTCTCAACAATACATTGTTACATCCACAATAGGTAGAAAACCACCTATAGATCCAATATGGAGCCTACGATGTCCGATTCTAGTAGTGTCTACTACAATTGCTACTACTATTACATTACACTACTACTATATACCTCTATTCATATATGCTACTGACGTTCCAAAGACTGCTGAACTACTGTACTACTACTGTATAGCTACACTACTACACTAATACTGTGCTACTTCAATATTACTGTACTAATTAACTCAGAGGAGTAATGAATGGTAAAAACACGTCATGTAAAGACCCAGGAGCTGGTTTTGTGCCGTGACACGGCTTTTGATCGTTGTGACAACTGGTGAATCCGAGGCCCTTTTCGAACATTCCAGACACAATACTTCCATTGTTCTGGTGGAGACTTTTGAGGTGTCACGTTTCTCTCAAAGTTATATAAACCATTTCGGTTCCTCTTATTGACGAACCATCAACGAATACAAGTTTATGTTAAAACACGTTATAAAGAACATAACATGTATATATATAGAACACTTTGTAGTGGTGGCACAGATGTCGTGAAGTTGGTACAGTATTTTTTTAAATCTAGTCAAACCAACGCACCAAAATGGTTCAACCAACGCACCAAAATGGTTGAAACCAACGCACCAAAATGGTTCAAACCACACTACCAAAATGGTTCAAACCAATTCAAAAAGTTTCGTACATCCCTTACAAGTTGTATACAGGATGAAAAGCAAACCAATTCAGTTCCATCTGTTTTTCACCCTTGATTGGTACTGCAAGACTCCCAGATGTAGTACATATGAGGCAATCCTCCAGATTTGAGATTTCAGAATATTGAATTATAATGAAAGTTGGTGTGAACCATTTTGTCTTCTTGGTTTGAACCATTTTGTCTTCTTGGCTTGAATATTTTGAAAAACACTGTATAAACATAGGTTATGAGCCCGTCTCTAGTTATGAGCCCGTCTCTAGTTATCAGCGTCTCTAGTTATGAGCCCTGCCTCATAACCTCACCCAAATCATCACTACGCCTACAACACACCCCCTTAATCCTACCCATATCACGTGTCTTCTACTCTACAGTACTCTTTATGCTTATTTCTTCGCCAAGAAATACCCCCAAATGATCCAGCCAGCTTTAGGCTGCGCACCACTGGTTAGCACACCTCTGGTCAGGCTACGTGCGTCCTGTCTATGCAATGTTGGTTTGTAGATCGTCCTCGTACTCAATCTCCACGTGCGGCCTCTTCAGCTTGGGCTTCTCGCGGTCCAGCTCGTTGTCGGAGTCAGAATCGGAGTCTGCCTCCAGGTCGTGGCCCAACCATTTTTGCAAATCCTCCATATCCACCAATTCTTCATCTTCACTATCCTCCACATACTCCACCTCGCCAAAGCCTTCGTCGTCTCCACTCTCCAACTCCACATCATCTTCTTCATCAAATTCCTGCTCTTGTTCCTGGCCCACTCCTCCAAGAACCTTCTTCCAGATCTTTTCATCCACATTAAGAGGCTTATCTCCATATGCACCACTCTTCAACCGGTCCAACAATTCCTTCTCGATGGCCTTCTCTATACGGGCAGCCGCCAACGCCTTCCGTTCTCGGTTCTGCTCTCGTCTCTGCACCTTGCGCTTGACTCCCACATATCTTTGCTCATCCTCCTGCAACGCAAGCCGCCTTTCCGTCACTGCCACCTGCGTCAACCGCGTCATTCTCTGCTTGCACTTGTTGATCAAGAAATCGTCCCAATACTGTAAATGGTGGTCGATCTGCAGTAAGGCCTTCGTATAGTTCTTCAGCAAGGGCACCCGCTCCCAGAGCTTGGCCGGCATATGTGCCCGCTCGGCGGTCTTCATATATAAGTACTGTTTTCCCTCGATATTCTTGACTGTGGCGTACTTGGCGTTAGCCAAAGGACATGATTTGCGGTCACACACTCCGGTGACGTTGTACTCATTTCTGCAGAAATCCTGGCCGTTGCCGGGGCGCACTTTGAATGAACAGAATTGGTCGTTGATCACCAGCCAGATGAGCTCGTCCGACATGGTTTTGGTATATGCTTATGGATGTGACTTTGGGGTGATGGAGATGCTTGATGCTAGAAAAAAGATGCGCGAAGAGATGCCCTCACACCCGTACACCCCATAAAAAAAAGAAACCCCCAAAAAAACCGAACCACATGAAAAAAAGGGGGGGGGAATTTAAGAGAAGAGGAACAGAGAATTAACAAAGTATGGTCTTAATTAAATATTTTATATTCTAGCTTTTTTACGTTTGTTGGAATGGCCGGTTTTTTGGTTTGGAGTGGTGCTCGTGTGCTCGTGTACTTATATACAATACATCACTTATTATATACAGGACGATAAGAGGATTGGTTTTGTCCGGCCAACTATTGGTGGATTTCTAGAGTAAGTACCCATAATTTTTAGATGTATTTTTGTAATGTTCATCTCTAAATTGAAATACTACTACAAGTTTACACCAACACTCTTCACTAAAATAGTACACGGTATTGCTTCTTCGTAATAGTACATACTATGCTATTGCACTGTTGGATTTTGTTACGTCAGGTACTCTGTTTACTATATTCATTCACCGATGATTTCTGAGAGGGAGGTATCGTGGTACTTACGTAGTTTGCGGTAGAGTTAGCATTTTGCCAGCCAGTTATCGCCAGGTGCTTGGCTTTCGAAATCTCTTTGGAGTAAAATTGGACAGAATACCATACTGGATTGTTTACTGTCTCTGACATACTAATATGATGTGTAATTATGAGCACTGGTCGTGATATGGTATGCAATAGCTTGGCCGGAATTGAGGACCATGGCCGGAATTGAAGACCGTGGCCGGAAATTGAAGACCGTGGCCGGAAATTGTCCAGCTGCAGAACCTCTGGAAGTGCACCATGCAAACATTTTCGACTCAAAAATATACATTACGAATTCCGGAATTCCCGGATTCTAACCATCCCACTTTTATTTCCATACGATGAAAAAAGTGATCGTTTGCGTTGGACCTTTTTCGTACTGGGGTATCCTGGTGTACGGGTGTTTCGACGCCATCGCAACCCCGGTTTACCCCCAGTTCCGGCCATATCATCTAACCATAACCAATGTCACCTCGACATCGTACGCGAATTCATAATTAGACCAGTTGAGGACTGTATATAGGATGGTCTACCCTAAAGTTTAGACCATGAGTATTGGCAAAAGAAATTTTTGTAGGAGCTACATGACCCTTTGTACTATGATGACCCTTTGTACTATGATGACCCTTCGTACTCTAATGGCCTGGCCATTATTGGGATCAGACAGCGGCTTCATGATACCTCTCTAGGCAGCACTCTGTCTATGGTAGATCTAGCAATGCACTATATACTCCATGTAATTCTATAGTCTAGTAGACGAGACAATAGTACCATATACTCTATAGTACTATCTAGCCTATATTATACTAGTACTAGATGAGACTGCGCAATTCATATCAGTATAATAGTCACTATACAGTGTTATTCGAAACGATTCAGACCAGCGCAACAAAATGATTCAAACTAGCGCGACAAAATGTTTCGTACCCCTTTGCATAATGTTTCAAACCATATGGACAAGTCGTTGTATAGAGGATAATCTTATACAGCACAATCTTATACAGCACAATCTTATACAGCACAATCTTATGGTACATTGAATAAACATATAGTACACAGTATAATCTAATGGTACATCGTATGATTTTTAGACCCATGGGTAGTGTACTACCCATGTGGATGTTGACTGCCTGCGCCAGTTCAGTTCCGTCCGTATTTCACCCTTGATTGGTACTGCAAGACACCCAAATGTAGTACCATATGAGGCAATCGTCCAGATTTAAGATTTCAGAATATTGAATTCTAATAAAAGTTGGTGTGAAACATTACGCCATTTGGTTTGAAAGACTGTGCTCAGGGGTACGAAACTTTTTGTCGCGTTGGTTCGAAACATTTTGTCGCGCTGGTTTGAATAGTTTTGAAAGACACTGTAGTCACTAGACTCACTAGACGAGATTGCAGTGGTCTGTTGAACTTGAGGAAGCAGTTTCGTGAGATGTACTCTATGTTCATTTGTATGCATATGAACAGGGCAGATGAACAAATTGTCTAATGGTTTTTGATACCCTTGGAAATGGAGTGGGTGGAGTTCTTGCGTACTTTTCGTCTGCAAACATTAAAGGAGGACTCAAGACGCCTGAGGTTCGAGACTGAATCATTGGTTAGATCACTAGTCTCACTAAAAGCGAATCCTTCCTCAATTAGTTTATACTACTATAGTATACTCTGTACTATACCACTACTACTATTGTATTGTATTGTATTGTATTTTATTGTATTGTATTGTATTTTATTTTATTGTATTGTATTTTATTGTATTGTATTGTATTGTATTTTATTGTATTGTATTGTATTGTATTGTATTGTATTGTATTGTATTGTATCATTCTCTCTACCACTATTATACTAGATGGTCAGTCTGTGTTGAATTGCACTACTACTATATATACCAGACCCACCATAGGTAGGGATCTACGTGGATTATTTTTCAGTTGGAGTAGAATGCGTAATCAGACATGGACACATCACTCTGTTTACTATGTTCGATCGTCGATTGTTCCTCAAAACGAGACTCTGAGCTGCTTGTACAACGTTTCAAGAGAAGGGATAGCTGATGGATAGCTGATGGACGGCTGGTTAGAAGGCCTTTTACACCGGACATTGTTAGAATTAGACAGAGAGGCTTCAAAATACCTTAATGGGTAGAGCGCTGCGTATAGTGGATCTGAAAATCGTCCCCAGCCTCGATGTCGATGTATTCGAGCATTTGAAGGCCAAGTTTATTTTTTTGAGCATATTCCCGGTAGAGCTGTGTAGCATAGGGCATCATGCCTCCAGCTTGTCTATTGGTGACTTCAGCTTGCGGATGTTCTGGCGAGCGTTGAGACGAAGCGATGAAAGTTTGCAATCACTGACAGGTGACGTGACTTCAAATGTCGCGAAGTGCTGTGAACTTTAAGCGAATTTTTGGTTACACCTGGGAAACTCTGGAATTTGGGGAACTGTGCGGACACTTTCAGCGTCGACCAGTTGGATGTTTTGACATTTTGACATTTTGACATTTTGATCTGTTAATTTTTTTGACCTGTTAATTTTTTTAACCTGTTAAATTTTTTGACCTGTTAATTCTTTAGCGACTCTGTACAAGTAGTAGATTTGAAACCGGTGCAAGCTATGGAATCTGGACTCCATATTCACACCTAGACTTTCTCGTAGGTTCCATGGCCCAATTCATCAAATCCAAAACAAGTAAGAATCAACAGTCCCCATAACTCATCTTCTGGTCCAGGTGCGCTGAGTCCTGATCATCTCCAGCTTTCTGCTTAGCTCCACCACAAATCCAAGCAGCGCTCATTAGTAGGAGTAGTGGGAGTAGTCACCGTCGCCATAGCAAACAATAAAAACTCAAACAGTAAGTGGTAGTTCCCGGTAGTAAACAATAAAAACTCAAACAGTAAGTGGTAGTTTCCGATAGCAAACAATAAAAACTCAAACAGTAAGTGGTAGTTCCCGGTAGTAAATGGTATAAGCTCATGCAGCAAGTGGTGATGAGTTCTGGTAGATTGAGATAATCCCGAGTGAGTTCAGAAGGGTCAGTGTTCTTACCACGAGTCAGTGGACAACCACAAAAATAACTTCTTTATAGCTATCTGGTTGATCATCGCAGCAGTCATATGCTTGTCTCAAGGATTAAGCCATGATGTCTAAGTATAGTAATATACAGTGACATTTGTTGAACGTTAGCATATACCAATTGGTATACAGGAACCGTTATATAGTTGGACTGCAATAACTCTCTCAAATGAGTGACTTGGGTAATCAGTTCTGTCATCTGTCTTGTAACTCTATTGCTATGTAAAGTAGTGAGTTCGTGATCTCTGTTTCACCATTGATCCCGCTCAATACTGAGCAGAATCCTTGCTTTATATAATTATTCCTGGGGCCTCCCAAACGATCTCTCTCCTTCGTCAAACGCCCTCGTCTATATTGTCTTCTCCAAAACAATGCTCAGAGTTAGACGAGAGCTAGACGAGACCTAGACGAGAGCTAGACGGGAGCCCATAGAGCCCTAGCTCTACCTTTGTCTCTTCTTCAACAATACCCAAGATTGTTTCATCTGGATAGCATGGCATGAGCATGCAGTACCCGCACATGTACTGGTTTCAAGTTCATCAGTCACATGTCGCATGTTCCAACAACATTGCGAATGGCTCATTAATCAGTTTCTCTCCGTAACAGAAAAGGATGGGATACACGAAAATACGAGGACGTGTGTTCTTATAAAGACCATCAGAACACCTGTGTTAAGAGACAAGGATCTTCGAGTATAAATATAAGTGCTTGAGAAGACTACAGAAGGTCCACATTTATACATGTGTTCCCAATTACGGGAGTGTATTTAATAAAGCATAATAGTCTGTTAATTTGACTTCCCGAACGAGAACGGCTCGAAACTCGAAAAGGTGGGTATTAAATTCGAGAGCGTGTGCATATAACCACTAAATCATAGCTTTTTGCTGCAACTGCAAGTACTAAAGCGGAAAGATGCTAGCAAACCAGCCAGCACCAGCACGCAAATAGAAGAGACAATGAGTGATTGAAACAGTTGAAACAGTTGAAACAGTAGAAACAGTTGAAACAGTTGAAACAGTTGAAACACAGTTGAAACACAGTTGAAACACAGTTGAAACACAGTTGAAACACAGTTGAAACACAGTTGAAACACAGTTGAAACACAGTTGAAACACAGTTGAAACACAGTTGAAACACAGTTGAAACACAGTTGAAACACAGTTGAAACACAGTTGAAACACAGTTGAAACACAGTTGAAACACAGTTGAAACACAGTTGAAACACAGTTGAAACACAGTTGAAACACAGTTGAAACACAGTTGAAACACAGTTGAAACACAGTTGAAACACAGTTGAAACACAGTTGAAACACAGTTGAAACACAGTTGAAACACAGTTGAAACACAGTTGAAACACAGTTGAAACACAGTTGAAACACAGTTGAAACACAGTTGAAACACAGTTGAAACACAGTTGAAACACAGTTGAAACACAGTTGAAACACAGTTGAAACACAGTTGAAACACAGTTGAAACACAGTTGAAACACAGTTGAAACACAGTTGAAACACAGTTGAAACACAGTTGAAACACAGTTGAAACACAGTTGAAACACAGTTGAAACACAGTTGAAACACAGTTGAAACACAGTTGAAACACAGTTGAAACACAGTTGAAACACAGTTGAAACACAGTTGAAACACAGTTGAAACACAGTTGAAACACAGTTGAAACACAGTTGAAACACAGTTGAAACACAGTTGAAACACAGTTGAAACACAGTTGAAACACAGTTGAAACAGTTGAAACAAATATACTGACTAAATAACTGTACTAACTATACTAACTACACATTATAAAATCTCATGAAAATACACTGGTGGAAATACTTACATCGTGGCTACAATATCAACGCATTGTATACAGGCACTTATAGGATTATACTACTGGTATTTCTAATACCAATACCAGGACTAATTAATGCTACTATTGATAGTAGTAAAAAGGAACTACAATCACATCAGTACTGGGAATGGAAATTACGCTGATACAGTACTAGTCAGTTATAGTAATGTGGTCTGTTGGTTGCGTTTAGTACACGAGAAGGTACCGTCAAATACGGACTAATCTATAGATTACGGGCTTTTGTTGTCATGTCAATTGCTGTGAATTGTAGAAATTAAAACAGGGTGGACGAGAGCCTCCTTCCGCCGAGTCCGACTTTGCCAAGAAGATCGAGAAGCAGTTTGGTTCGCTTGAAAACGTGAAGGCTGCCACCAATGCTAAGTTAGCCTGCATCCAGCATTCAGGATGGGCCTTTATTGTCAAGAACAAGAATGGTGGCCAGTTAGAGATTGTCACCACCGCCAACCAGGACACCGTTCCAGGCCTTTAGTGCCATTGATGGCCATGGACGCTTGGGAGCACCCCTACTACTTACAATACCAAAACGTCAAGGCCGACTACTCCAAGGCCGACTACTCCAAGGCCGACTACTTCAAGGCCGACTACTCCAAAGCCGACTACTCCAAGGCCATCTGGAACGTCATCAACTGGCAGGAGGCCGAGAAGAGATCCACCGTTGACTAGATGTTATAAGTAGCTAGCTACCATGGCCAAACACTTCTATTTATGGCTATGACCATACTTTTTTTGACTATCACCGATTGCCATCTCATTATAGTAATACCAGTCAGTTATAGTAATACCAGTCAATAGTAGCCAGCTATGGTAATACTAGGGCTAACTAGTACCAATGTTAGAGTGCCAGAGGTATCAGATATAAGGTGGAAGTAGACTAATAGAGTAGACTAATAGAGTAGACTAATAGAGTAGACTAATAGAGTAGACTAATAGAGTAGACTAATAGAGTAGACTAATAGAGTAGACTAATAGAGTAGACTAATAGAGTAGACTAATAGAGTAGACTAATAGAGTAGACTAATAGAGTAGACTAATAGAGTAGACTAATAGAGTAGACTAATAGAGTAGACTAATAGAGTAGACTAATAGAGTAGACTAATAGAGTAGACTAATAGAGTAGACTAATAGAGTAGAAGGTAGTGCCGGTAAGTAGTATTTGAGTAGTCGTGTTAGAGCCGATGGTAGCACTAGTAATACTAAGGCAGCACTTGTTATGCTCTTCAATGCATCTATTGCCTAAACTTGTATCCGTTGATGGTTCCTCAAAGAGGGGAGCCGACGTGGCTTATATAACTTTGAGAGAAACGTGATACCGGAAAACTCTCTACCAGAACCATGGTCAGGATTGTTCTGGAACATTCGAAAGGAGCCATCGGAGCACTTCGTGCATAGATGGCCAACCGCCGTATCACCATTGTAACACTCGGACTGAGAGGCTTCATAAGACCTTCATAGACAGGGCCCAGCCGATGGTGGATCTAACAGCACTGGAATAGTACTAGTACTAGCAGATGGTATGTGAGGAGCAGTCGTACTCTTCGTATTAGTATATAACTAGGTGTTAGATCCACCATAGGCAGTGTTATACCTACTGAGGTATTTTGAGCCTACGATGTCTAATCCTAACAATGGCCATTCCACTGTGCCACACCTCCACCATCATTGCACGAGGTACCAGGGGGGAATGCGGAGAGCTAGAACAATAGTGTCTAGGCAACACCGTTGTTAAATACTTAAGTAGCTCAGATTCCTCTTTCTGGGGAATCATCAACAAAAAAACACACTAAACAGAGTACCTGACGTAACAACAAGAATCTAACCCTAGGGTTAGCACTAGGATATGAGTTCTAGTAGAGTAGTGCGAGTACAAGAGAGTAGAGTAGTGCGAGTATAAGAGTAGTACCAGTAGAGTAGTACTAGTAGAGTAGTACCAGTAGACTAGTACTAGTAGAGCCAGTGCTGGTTCAATACTAGTCAGCTATAGTAATACTAAACTGAAAGTGAGTAATAGTCCTATGTGTTAGTATAGACTATTGTACAGGGACAAATAAGTGGTAAAATATGTTTCGATGGAAGAAAAGCCTTTGGAGGCTTTGTGAGAGATGTCCGCTGAAGGTATTCTTGATTCGTCTTATGCAACACCAGTCTTTGGAAACGCTGCTTAAGAAGGTTAGTAGCTGCCTTGATTTCTAGCAATGTGTCCCACGTCGTGGAAGTTTCCCTGATTCTCTGGTACTCTTTGTCCAATTCTCTAGTACTCTTTGTTCAATTCTCTGGTACTCTTTGTCCAATTCTCTAGTACTCTTTGTCCAATTCTCTAGTACTTGTTGTCCAATTCTCTAGTACTCTTTGTCCAATTCTCTAGTACTCTTTAATCAATTCTCTAGTACTCTTTGTTCAATTCTCTAGTACTCTTTGTCCAATTCTCTGGTACTCTTTGTCCAATTCTCTAGTACTCTTTGTTCAATTCTCTGGTACTCTTTGTCCAATTCTCTAGTACTCGTTGTTCACTTCTCTGGTACTCTTTGTTCAATGCATCTAGTACCAAGTCTGTTTGAGATGCTATGCTGGCCATGTGACTTGTTTGTTAGTGAAGAATGTTATCTCTCCATTGCGCTTGCTGATATATCCTAACCGGAGAGTAAGTCACGGTTTATGGCACCTTGAGTCTGTTCACTAAGTTCAGAGTAAAAGTACATTGACATTGTCTTTCATGGATCTGTTCGTTGGCTGGGTGCTTCTGGACTCATCGTAAGCCCGTTCCACCTTTATTTGTTGATGGCAAAAGCGCATCGGGCTAGCTTTCTGGGGCGTGTCGTTTTAAAAACTTTCTCGTAGTTCTTCATTGTATAGGCCGCCATATTGTTACGCGCATCAAAGGGATCAAATTCTGGGCAATTGCTGACTGCGTGTCCCGGTTTGATACAATTCTCACATAAGCCCAAGTCCCGAATTCTCGTTATGCCTAATTCGGCCCAAGCAAGCAATGTTTCATACTTTTCTTGGTCAGAAAAATCCTGATCACCGTTGCTCTTGGTCGTTGATTGGTTGCTCTTGGTCGTTGATTGGTTGCTTTTGGTCGTTGATTGGTTGCTTTTGGTCTTTGATTGGATTTCGTTGACGTCATGTATGGCCTCAGAGTAGAAGTCGATGTTTGTAAAATCTCTAGCCCCTTCTCTACCCTCTATCATTTCCTGTATCTTGTCATACACCTCTTTCGGCACAGCAAAGTAAGAATCCGCTCTGGGACTCGAAGCCAGTGCCGCAATCCAAGGAAATACCTCCTTGGCGAATCGGGTCATTATCTCCGTAATATCCCCCTCCCTAACATCAATTTTGGATTTTTCTAACCAGATTTTCATATGCATTTGCGCATGATCGGGGAATAAAGCAGCGAGGCCCTCCAATTCGGACTCCAGGCCGTAATTATACACTCTTTGCATCTTCTGGACCTGTTCAAAGATGATGTCCAAAGCATCCACTGAGGTTCCTCTCCATGCCAAACATAAATACATTAAGGCAGTACGGTCGAGAGCTTTTTCGGTAAAGTACTCGCCCACTGACGCGTCTGCCTCTTCTAAAATAAGACATAGCACCAGGTGGAGGTTATTTGTGTACCTGAACTTTTCCGAAACGAATGGTAACTTCTTCATAATGGCATCAGTCAAATAAATTGATCCATCCAGCAAATATTCGCGATACTTTACTAGATCCGGGAACTGAGCATCGAACATACTGGTATCTTCCATATCCGACAGAACGAGCATCTTGAGATGAGGGCTTTCCTTGAGATTCTGAATGATGGATTTCCTGAGGCCTAGGAGGTCTCGTGGCTTGAGCTTGCTGTTGGGAGAGAAGTCCTCAGTGATCATGAGCAACGAATTCGAGGAGATCCTATCGACGTAATTCAAAGGGTGCTCAGTATCGAACATAATCTTTTGGTCCGCAGTTGCTTCAGTATCAGCTAAAGCGCGGTTGATTTCTTCGATTATTTTGGAGTCCATTTTGTTTTTGCTTGGGTTAATTTGATCTTAATCTCTTGACAATTATGTTGGTAGATATTAATATTCTTATTTATTATCCAGGCTCTGGTGTGTTGTACTTTTCCGACCGTCGTTTTAAGGTTGAAACGCGAATGGCCTGCGTATACGCGCGGGTATTGCAGATACTATGCGATGTACTGCAGGTAGTCCTCAAGGCACTGCACATATTATCTCCGTACTGCACACACCAGCTGGTGAGCGTTTTGCTCAGAAAAGTTAGTGGTCTTCCTTAAATCCAGGCACCAAAGATATTATTTCGGAATTCAAAAACAAACAAACTCAACACTAATAAACCCATCTATAATAGAATTGAGTGTCAAAGTTCTGAACTATATTATCACTATCAGTTTTATTTACTGTGGCTTTTATAAAAGTTGAACATAATGAAAATACCATCTCTGTTAGGTCCACCATAAGTCGTGCACTACCAATTGAAGTATTTTTGAACCTAGACTGTCTAATCCTAACAATGGCCACTTCAAGATGCGGCGGCTCAACATCGTACGATTCTTGGGACGCCGTTCAGCGCTATTGTTCTCGTGCTAAGCCTCGCACGACCTTCTCCTCTAAAAGTATTTGAGCACCTCACATTCTTTCGGAGGATCCATGAACGAACAGAGGATCAGTTTGGTGTAACTGTATCAAAGAACATAACATCACTTAATATCTTAAACTTTATTTCTAAGATACATTTTGTATTATATATTTTTCCATGATATCTATCATACTATTGTATCTTTTATAACTTTTATGTTAGTGCTTACTACTGTAAAATAATGTTAGATTGTTTTTGATACGTCAGGTAGTTTGTATAATATATATTTTTTGTTTATAGCTCTGCAGAGGGAATTTGGGGTACGTAGAGGGGGATTTAGGCTACGTAGAGGGAGAAATCTACGCTATTTAAGTATTTGACAACGCCGTCGCCTAGTCAATGGGTGTTGGTAGGTGCTTGGCTTTTCAATAGTCACCATAAAGTAAATCAGACATAATACCATACTGTATTTGTTAGTTTTTCGGATATACCAATATGATGAGTGGTTATGAGCACCGATCCTGATAAGGTATGCAATAGCTTGGCCGGAATTGGCCGGAATTGGCCGGAATTGAGAGCCGTGGCCGGAATTGAGGGCCGCCGCCGGAATTGTTCAAGTACGGGACATCCAAAAGTCCACCACGCCAAGATTGTCAGCTCCAAAATATGCATTGTGCAGTCCGGAATCCCAGAATTCTAACCAACCCATTTTCACAAAACAGAAGCGAAAAAAAGGTGGTTTGCGTTGGGCCTTTTTGTGTGGGGGTCGGGTGGTGTACGGGTGTGTCTCCATTTTCGCAGCCCTCGGTTTTGTTGTGCTTTGTCATCTAATAACGCATAAACAGGAACGATTATCTCTAAGCTATACTGGACCCCAACGTCGTCTCTTATTCTCTTTCTCTTCAGCTCCCGCACGCTCCCTTTTCCGTGGGACGTCGTCCACTCTCCGTCTATTTTTGCATAGCACTGTTTCATCTGTCCTGCCTACATGCAGTCACATGGAACATGCAGTACATCAGAGATACTATTCGTCATTTTCCAACACAAGGCACCTTCATTCTGGTCGACTAGTCAACCAAGATTGCTCGGTAAAACACGAATAATGCAGCTAATCTCTGTTTCATAGACGTTTCATAAACGTTTCATAGATGTTTCATAGATGTTTCATAGACGTTTCATAGATGTTTCATAGATGTTTCATAGATGTTTCATAGACGTTTCATAGACGTTTCATAGATGTTTCATAGATGTTTCATAGATGTTTCATAGATGTTTCATAGACGTTTCATAGA